>APFE030100417.1:0-47855 GCA_000404065.3 Pinus taeda
CCGGAAGTTCAGGACCCGAAAAAACTGCTAAAAATAGTAAATTGTGCTACAATTACGGAAACTGAAAAACTGAAAGAGACAGGTGCGGGGGTCCAAATGGGATAGGTGTGTGGCCACCAACATCCACCTGGATCAGTGATAAAGAAATCGGAGATCGCATATCGCAATATTAAAGGAAACACACACAAAAACAAGACCTCACCCAATTCTCCGATCCAAAAATGTAATCGCAATTGGTAATCGGGGAAAAAAAATGCCAAATGGATAATAAAGCAAAGCCCCTCAACTCCTCCGATGCGATAAAGCTAATCGCAATCGGCAATCGACGGAGTCACATGACAAAGGGATAAAAGCTCAAGCCAAATACCGACTACGATCTATTAATTGGGCACGCATCTCAAAAGGGAATTATATATTAAAACAGTTTGCATGCATTATGTTGTATCACCTTTGGGTACTTGGAAATATTTATAGCAAGTATTTAAACCCTTCCCTTTGACACTCCCAATCACCGATTTGCAATTTATCGTTGATCGCCGATCAATGAAATCTAAAGCACGCTTGAAGCAATCATTCGGCATATGAGTGATGTGATGGACATTTATGATGTTATTTACCACGATTGACAATTTAAACGGCTATTCAATACCGCAGTTAAGGATAGATCATTCAAAAGATTGTTTCTGTGGTAATCCTTAACTATATTTTATTTACCATATGCTAATTGAAGTAATTATATTCATTGTAATATTAGCTTGCAGCAGCATTTTCTCTGTATTACGGTTTGCAACTGTTTGTGCAAATTTCTTCCGAAAACTGAAATCCAGAGAGAATGGGGAAGAAATCTAAGAAGTCCTCAACAATAACCCCTCCAGTCAAAGATCCCAGACCAAGTAAGAAAGGATTCATCTCAAATAAGACATGCCTTGGTCTGGAAAATACTAGCTGGAAAAGTATTTACAATCTGATAGAAGCAAAGGAGGCCGAAGAATTATCAGAGGAAGCCACAGTTGATTCAACTAACAAATCAGAAGGAACTCTTAAAGAATTGGCTTGTTCTTATTTTCACAGGATAGCAGTGCGAGCTAAAATCCTGCCATATACTGATGTGGTAAGATGGGTGGTGGAGAAAATTCTAGTCTCGGACAGAACCTTTTGCACAGCTAATGGGAGTATATTCGACTCATTCTAGCCAGAGGATCTCATGAAAATGTACCACTTACCTCAACCTAAGAAACGATACAACAAGGCGTTCTTGGAAGCGTTTGCAAAGGAAAACGACTCAGAGTCAGCCCTGATAAGACAATGGAGGCATTTCCCGGAAAATCACAAGCACGAGTCATCGGGTAAGTACTATGTTGACTCATTAGCTTCCCCTTATTGCTATGTTGGGGATATGATGTGTAGGATGTGGAGAATACATGATTCTCCCAAATTCACCATAGAAATGGTTCCCCTAATGGAAGCTGCAATCAACGGTTATGTGATGGATTGGGCAAATATTTTGTCCGATAAACTAGCCACAACAATTTTAGAGTATAGAACAAATCCACATAAAACTTCCCGGATTATTCCCCTTTCTATTACAATGCATACATTATGGATACTATTTGATTCAATTATAAATATCCAATACTTGGATGGAGATGGACTCCCCAAGACCCAAATCCGATCCATATTTACCACCAGCAGTTATGGAAGGCACATTATAAAAATCACTTGTATAAAATTTGCAATGGTTTTATTCTCCCTGTATATTATTCTATTTTTAGGAAACCTGCCCACAGGATATCCCCAGAGGTAGAAATTGACTTGACAGTAGTAGGTAGTTGGTTCGGGGAAGAGAAATTTACTTATATAAGGCTTTTTGGTAGCTTTACTAAACCCCATGTTCTCCCCTTGTATGTGCCTGATAAATTGTTATCTTGGGAATTGGCTTATCAAATAACAGTAGAAGGGACATCCATAACCCTTAAGGATTCAAAGAAACAAATGTGGCCATATTCCCCTTATGATGTGGCATTTTTACTCTACACGACTACAAGCATACAAAGAAGGAGACAGAAAAGATGCTAATGCTGAATTTTGCCACAATTCCTAACTGGCCATATGATCCCAGACAGGTTGCTTATAATGTCACATTTCAAGCCAAACTTTCTAAGTTTGATCATAAAGCGGATGACTTCTATGATCTATTTTCTTCATCTGAATCATTATTTCAAGTTAAAGAATTGGCCAGGATGAGGTATCAAGATGAAGGGCTAGAAATGTTTAATAGGCTTAGAGACCAGAGGTTGCAAACTCTACCTTTAGACCTATTAGCCACAACTCCAACAATCTAGTCAAGCGAAATTGAATAGCAAGCTGCTGATAAAGCTCCTGTAGTGGAAAAAGTTCCTCAGAAAGAAAAAACATCAGAGCATGAACAAGAAAAGGAACAGGGGAAAGGCAGTGAACTCATTGATTATGACATTCATATTGATCCCAAACTACTCAAAGAATGGTAACAATTTGATTCAATCATCAGCAATACTGAGAGCTTGTAAGGATTTAGCACACCTGAAGTAACAACTGGTCAGAAGACAACAACTAATATAGTTCCAACTAAAGGAACTAAAGATCCACCCATGACTCAAAAAGATGTCGAAATGATTCTAGAGAACCCTTTCAATGATATTGTCCTACATGTAAAAGAAATACCACCCTTAGATGTCTTCTGCAGCCCCAAGCATAGAGCTATAATAAAGAGACAAAGGAAAAAAGAAAAAACTTGATCAATCTTCTCTTTTACCTACACAGATGGAGATAACTAATGTGGTATGGAGAGAGGAAGTCAATCCTTCCAAAGATCTTACTAAACTCTCTCAGTATGTTGGGGCATACACAGCAGCTACTATGGATAAAGCATCGGAAGTCAACAATTTTCTTAAAGATAAGGATCAAGCAATCATCTCACTGGAGACACAGGTACATGAAAAATAGTAGAGGATAGAATGGTTAGAGCAGGAGTTAGCAGCACAGAAGCAGTCAAACAACCAATTAAATGAGAAATTGCTCAAAAAGAAACAGAGGATAGATCAACATGCAGTGCAGAAACAAAAAGAACTATCTCAAGCATTGAACAAGCTGAAGACAATGAATGAACAAGTGAGCAAATCAAAAGATGAACAGATCGCTCAACTTTCACTGCAAATAGAAAGGTTCAAGGAATTTTCTCAAGTAGAGGAATTCAAATCAGAGGCTTTCCAAATTACTAAGGCACTATCTACTCAGTTGAGCTTGTTATGTAAGAATATTTCTTTTGTTCCTCTCTTCTGTGAAATTTCCTCGTCTATGATTGATAAGTCAGTTGATGCAAGACAACAATTGGAGCAGGCAAATGAAACACTAACAAAGTTTCTCTCTTGGAAAGAAACAAAGGAAGGACAAGCTACAAATTTGCCCCGAATTCTAGAATCACAGAAAGAAATCTTGTTCCTTGAGTGGCAATCTCAACTGATGAAAGCAAAAAGGGCAACATTGAGATGTAGATCGGCGACTGGTAATCTAGTGGAATTGATTAATAATACTCTTTATTTTTCAAATTCAATTTCAGAATGTACTCCAGGAAAACTTCCATCAGTCAAAGCATTGGAGCAGATATGGAAACAAGAGCTAGAAAAGAGGGAGAGATTGATCGTGGGCATTCAAACTTTAACGTGGAAAAACTTTTGGTTCTTCCTTGTTAAACCAGATAGTGAAAGGACAACGATGAAATGCCTTACTGATGTAATCAGTTACATGATTCTTGAAATTACTGATGCCACATATACTTCTCAACTGCATTCGCGTATGAGTCATCCTCCAGAACTGTAATCGATGCTCGCCATATGCCAACTCAAACCAAAATATAGTTAGCCGAAACAATGAACCATCCTTATTGACTTTAAGCATGTCTATTTTAGGGATATTTTCATATATTTGTGATTTGGTTACACCAACTCACAACATTTTTATTTCATAGTTAGTTATTTTAGATAGTATTTATAGACCCTTTCATGTTTTTAGAAAGAGTCCTAAAATTTTGTATTAAAACTTGGATTGGAAGTTGCACTATTGTGCTTCTGATATATATTTTTTATGAAACTAGACCTGAATTCTAAGTTTTAATGAAGAGTACTTTTGTATGATATGCACTACTACTTCCTATAAAAGTATTTCCAAGTTAGAAAGCGAGATCCAAATGCAATTCATGTTGGAGGGGATTCAAGCACATATGGTACTATTATCTATGTTTTGCTTCATTCTTTTGTGTGAACAAGCATTCATTCATTTTCCTATAATTGACGTATTTATAAGCTCTTACAACAATCTCTTTTACTTATCACTATTGAATGTTCAAGAGTTGTTATTTTCCATCTATATATGCATCAATGATATTTAAAGATCAGTGCAAGAATGTTTTATTTATTACTTTGTTCAATTATTTGAACAAAGTAATTATCATATGAATGAATATTTTTTTTAAAAGTAGAGTCATCTACATGCCTACTTTTCAATAAGAACCATTAAGAATTGCACTAAGACAGAGACTTGCCAGAGTAGATTAGTTAATTACATTCTGCATTTTAGAATAAATCTTTCATCATTTTCCATTAGATATAAGTAAATCAAATACTTATCCATCCCATTCATAAATTATTGGGAAACTGGTCCCATTATATCCAGTCGGAGCCACCACACCAAATAGAAAAGGAGCTGCCTTTAAGGTCTGGACCGGGTGGTTTTCTCCGATGTTGATGCAGCAATTTTCGAGGCATCAACATGTTGGAAGGGAGAATTTTTCATTGGAATTTTATATTCCAGGAGTTCATCTTAAAATTATTATTAAGCAGAGGTGATCAAATATTGGTCCAAATAATCTATCTCATCTTGAATCTAGAGAATCGGGAGGTTTAGTTGACGACTAGTTGCTTTCTTCCCACTTATTTCGCATTGAAGCAATTCCCAAATATTTGGAAGATATTGAATTGTTCCTCAGAACGGGTCAATGCTCGCAGGAGTATGCATCCATGTAGAAATGACATATGGTTTTTCATGGCATTGATTATCAATTAGTTGTGTGCCAATTATATAAAATGGGAGTTGATCACGTTCTGAGACACTATGTATTGAATCATGAGTAGGATAATATTTTATGGGAATGTCATTCAGGTATCTTTAGAGGTCATGTTGGGGGAAAGGCTACTGCTCGGAATTTGTTACAATCTGGTCTATGATGGCCAAATTTATTCAAGAATTCTAAGGAATATGAAAAGCAGTCTGATGTTTGCCAACAGGTTTGTTGACCATTGTGACACGATGCGATTCCTCTACATCCAATCAGGGAATTAGAAGCATTTGAGAAAAGGGCTATTGATTCCATTGGACCCGCCTGCTTGTGATTCCCATGCTAGATATATCATTATCGTGATAGATTATCTAACACATTGGGCAAAAGCGGATCCTGTTAAAGATTGCATCGTTGATACAACAAAACAGTTTATTTTTGAAAAGATAATCACCAGATTTGGTTGTCCCCAAAGCCTCACTAGTGATCAAGGATCTCACTTTATTAATGAGACAATTCAAACGTTACTGCAAAAATTTACGATCCAACACCACAAGATTAGTCCTTATCATCTGCAAGCAAATGGCATTGTCGAAGCTTTTAACAAAATTTTGGAGAAATAACTTACTAAGATCTACTATGTGAATCAGGATGATTGGGATGAATGATTTCTAGCAACATTATGGGCTTATCACACTACAACCAAGAGATTACATAAATATACCTCTTTCTCAATTGGTTTATGGTCGGGAAGCAGTGGTTCTAGTGGAATTTATAGTCCCTAACCTCTTTATTTCTAACGCTACTAAGATGTCGGAGGGAAAATCCATCCTAGAAATTTACAGGAGTTATGGAAATTGGATGCTTGCTTGAATACTTTCACCAGATTATCGAGAAAGAAAGACGAAAGTCTTGGCATGACTGGAAAATCAAGAAAAATTCATTTTCTCTTCGGGATTGTGTGTTACTTTATGATAGTAAGTACCTAAAGCATGTTTGTAAGCTCCAAATTCATTGGTTTGGTCAATTTTATGTTGTAGAAATTAGTAACTTTAGAGTTATCAAACTTGCACAATTATATGGTATCCTTCTTCCTTGTTGGGTGAATGGATCTTACTTAAAACCCTATTTTGGTTCATCAATTTTTGATTGAAGTGCTCTCTCGAAAGAGAGTATTAGTTAGGTTTTAGGGTAGTTGCATCATTTTAATTAGAGTCGGGTTCTTTTGATAGTATTTTAAGTTTAGTGAGAGTCAATTTTTTTTACTTGTCATGTTTATAGTTCTTTTCTAGTTGCGACCCACCATAAGAAATTGTGGTCTGGGAGGGTTTATCTGCGTCCTGTCTTGTCATTTTCTTTTAATACCTATCATTTTAGTCATTAAATTAATTCTTGTCGTAGTCAGTTTGTAACTCGATATGATTTCATATTGATAAGATTTTCCATTACTCCTCGATCTAGGGTGTTAGTGACTTAAATTTTCAAGGCAAGTTGAGTGGTTTCTCATAATCATGAGGGATTTTTGGGTCATGTGTCTATCCAAAGTGTATGGTCAAGACATTTCAACGTTTTGTTGCACATCTCTCTATATAAACCTTTTTCGTTGTCCTTCGCATTTCATTCCACCTAAAATTTTCTTCAGTTTGTCACCCTAGCTTCAGTGTTGCACTCTGCTAAGTTTATTCCCTTATTCATTTTGTTTACAATTGTTGCTATGTTACCATGGGCTGCATAATTAAAACTATTGTGTCTCTTTTCCCCATTTATTTCCATATTAATTATTGTGATGGCCTCATTGGAAAATATGACAGAGCCATTATGGCTGACAATGACCTCTCAGTTCCTGAGATTTTCCTTTCCCTCTACACTGAAGTCTTCATGGATTCAAATGTCAGACTCGGTGCCCGATCTAATATCAAGAAAAAATTTGGTTTCATCCTATTAAAAAAGTCTTCGTTGTTGATTTTGTGTGGCTTACCTGTCTTTGGTACCACGAGGGAGATCATGAGGTGTACTAAGCTGCTAATCAATCACCTTCAGGGAGGTTCATTATGGTTGGATCAAGAATATCTGGTCCATGTTCAAGATATCCAAACACTCACAGGACTCTCTACCTATGACTCTGATGTTAATACTACATTCCAAAAGGTCTTAAAGTGAGGCAAGAAGAAGGATGAGAATAACCTATATAAAAATTATGGAACTGAGAGGAAGGGACGAGGAGCCATTATTGATATGATCAAGGTCACTTGTACTATAATTGCTAGCAATATCATGTGACGTTTCACCAAAGGGGAATGTTCTCTTGATACAATTTCTGTTGTCTGAGCCTATGTTCGAGGAGATCAGCTGAATTGGTCAAGATACTTGCTCAATGAATTATTCAAAGTCACAGAAGATTTCCATGTCAGGGCCACTTACTTTATTTTTGGGTATTTACTTATTCCTCTCGCCATGTACAAATGGTGCATGCCTTATAGAAGATAATTAGCACTTGTTCCTACAGATGAACCATATTTTTATGCATATGATCTGTGGCGCAGCACCGAGGATACAACCAATCGTGATTTTAATGACCTTGTCTTTGGAAACTAGTACAATAAGATGGTCGGTGTTGCCTGCAAAGTCTCAAGAGTGCCTCTTCCACTCCTGGACTAATATGCTCACCAAATTTGTTTTGGGATTTTCCACAGTCATCATTATATTTAGTCAATGAATGTTAATCATGTAACTTTCTCCATGCACAATCTTCCCTTCTATCTCAATGAGAATGGATTCCATAGCGAGGTTCTTTCATGGTTTAGGGTAATTGTGTGGAAGTAAGATGATCAAGACCTTTATTATTTTGATGGTATGCACCCTAAAGATTCTACTGAAGATGTTCCTTTTTCCTCTCACAAGCATCTCAGAGATACAGATGAGGGCCTCTAGCCCCTACTGAAGAAAGTTCAGGAATGAATTTCCTCAGCATATACTACATAGACAGAGGTAGGTTATTTGGTTCATCAAGTTACGACTGTGAATTCTATTACACCAGTTTCTATTGTGTCACCTTCTATTACTTCCACTCTTCCGCCAAGTACCTCTACTACTTCAGTCTCTCCTCTTCAACCACATCCCAATCCTAACTCAACTCCAACAAGTGTCAATAACCTTATTGACAAACATCTAGCCACTAAAAAACCTGTTCTACCAATCTCTAAAGAACATCCCACTTCTCCACATTCTAGTTCTAACGCTTCACCAAGGACTTCTAAGGAAACCATATCTGATCGACCTAATTTTGCCGAAGAGTTTGACAAACCTACTTCCATGGATACTCAGCAGGTCATTTTCACTTCCACTGTCTTGCTTACCTCCACCGTCACTCATTTGTCTCCACTACCACCCAAACCGAATTGGATCCTAGAAACTCTCTAAGTTTTCATGATGGTTTCAAATTATGCTAAAAGATTCAAGTCCTAAAAAAGATCGAAGCTATCAGAAGGAATCCTCATCACAACTGCAGTTGTGGCCAGAGTAGAGCAACGAGACCCTCGGTCAAGCACGTAGACCGTTGGCTCTTGGTAAAGCACAATGGCACAAAACTGGCAAAAACTAGAAGCTAATTTGGGAAACAGAGGTGGATTCTGATATGTGATATCGCAGGGTGTCCCCCTCAGTGAAGGAAAGCCCCAAAGTGCCCAAACCCAAAATCACTATAAAATTTGGAAAAATCAATTGTTTTGGTTCCATAGAGCTGGATTCCCAAAACCGGTAGGATATCAGAAGGCTTTGAGGCAGTAAGCAGTTTTGACTGAGTCCCACCCAATGCCACACATCGAGCGACATGTGTTCATCATATGAGAGAGAAAACTACCTTCATCGAATCGGTAAACACCGTGCGACTTGTTCGCTCGATATGAAGGAAGACCGTAGGATCTGGGGGGCCCAGATCGATGATGGAGATACGTCCCGATGACTGACCGGATTTGACAGGTTAAAAGAAAGATGACATGGGATTTGAAGTCCAACGTGGATGATGAGTTGGAAAATGATTCGTGTTCACGGGCGATCTTGAAGAAAACAAATTTAACGGCCATTCGAATATGATTCAGGGAATCTAACACCCAGTTTGTTAGCAAACATGTGGCCACCTCCGTGCGAGGCGTTACCCAGTGATGATGACGCAGAGCAGAGGAATTTGAACGGACAGAGGAAAGGAAACTAGAAGGCCAGGAAGCGGAAATGAGTAGTTGAAGAGCAGACTGGCTTTAAAGCCATAAACTAGCAGAAGCATAGAGGCAACATACATAGAGGGAGAAACACATAGAGAGGCAACACACAGAGATGCAGAAAGCTAATAGTAGAGAATATATAGTAGAAGCAGAGTTGACCTGAAGGCAACATCGAGCCAGACAGAGCTAGAGAGAGCCAGAGAGTTTTTGTACTCCATTGAAGGCTTGAGAGGTTCAAGCAAGCTCCTGGATATAGGCCTGTCATACTACTGTGACCCTCAAAGGTTGAGTTTCAATAAGGAGAGTTTGTGCTTTGCATTCCTACTGACTCCATTCTATTTAGTGAGTCTCAAATCGAGCTCACTGTTGTAAAAACTCTGCTTGAAAACATAATAGAGAGGCCACCACTCAAAGGTTGGACCAGGAGATATAGCCCAGAAGCATTGTGTGAACTCCTTAATAAACTTGTTTTGTTTACATGTTTGACTATTATGTTTTCTTTTTTTTCCTCAGTGTCTATGTATTCTAGCAATCTTATCGATCTATTGCATAAGCAACATAGGCACATCCATGCACATGAGTCTATAATACCTTTAATTCTTTGTCTTGGATAAATTCTAGATCAAGTGGTATCAGAGATCTAGGTTACTAAGGTTAGACAAGCTTGTGTTGGATTTTGTTGTTGAATGCTAACTAGATCAAAGCTTAAATTAGGGGAAGGAGAATTGGCTTAAACTAACTCGAAAATTGGAAGAGTCTATTCTAAGAGGAAAATGTTAGAAGAAAATCCCTTGGAATCAGACCCCCAATTCATGGATAGTTTTATGACCCTGAGATCCATGGTGGAGGGAATGTATAGGGACTTTAAGAAACATAGAGATGAATATTCATCAAGCTCCAAACAAGACAAATGAGTAGAAGAATCTCTCCTCCATGACCACTCTAAAGGAAAAGGGAAAGAAGAAAAATTTCTCACGCCTCCTAATAGCCCTGAAAATAAAAAGAAGACATCTTTAATTAAATTAGATGTTAAATTTGATTTACCAATATATGATGGAGAGTTGAATGCAGAGAAGCTGGATAATTGGATCAGACAGATTGATGTTTATTGCAGAGTGTAGAACATTGACCCAGACAAGAGTAAGATTCAGCTGGCCAGCCTACGTCTTGGAGGCACTGCCTTGGTATGGTGGGAAGGCAAGACACAAGCTAACATGAAGAAACAGGTAAGATTCTTTCTGTCTGGAGTGAATTCATTTTTGCAATTAAAAAGAAAATCTATCCACTAGCCTACATGCAGCAAGCCATGATGAGCTAGTAAACTCTTCGACAACTAAAGGGGCAAAGTGTACAAGGTTACACCCAAGAATTTAGGAAAAGAGCTTTGATTCTAGGAATTTCTTGAGACTCACCTGAGACTCTATTGAAGTATATAATGGTCTACACAGCTACATGAGGCACACTATCCTCATGTTTAATCCCACTAGTATAGATGAAGTATCCATTCAGGCTACGCATCTCGAAGCTAGAGGTAAGAATGGGAACCCAAAAGTTGGGGGATCATCCAAACCCACTACAAACAAAAATAAGGAGAAAAGAAAATAGAAATGGAAAGAGAGGAAGACAAACACTGTATAGAAAAGCAAGTCTTCATCCACTCACTGTAAGAAGGATGGGCATGATAATGAACACTGCTAGATTCTACATCCAGAGCTGAAACCTAAGAAGTTCGAGGGAAAGAAGAAGAAGACTGTTGTAGCTATTCAAAAGGATTTTGGGTCAGACTCAGGACATGAAGCAAAAATAGCAGCCACATGTATAACAAGTAAAAATTTTGAAGCATCTGCTATTAATTCTACACAATCTACTAATAATGAAGAAAATGGGAGAAAAAGACATGAGCTTTTTCATATTCGAGTTATTTCCAATCATCAAAAGATTGATACTTTGTTTGATAGTGGCTCACAAGTAAATTTAATTTCTGAAGCAATTGTAAAGAAGTTGGGATTACTAACCACACCTCATAAGAAACCATATCCAGTAGGTTGGCTATGTGATAAATCAAAGCTACAAGTGACTAGACAATGTAAACTTAAGTTTTCTTTTGGGTCAGCATTTGTAGATGAGGTTGAGTTAGATATAGTTCCTTTGGATATATGTGGAATTGTTTTATGAAGTCCTTACTTGTATGATAGAAAAGATACTTTCTATAGAGTTGAGAACAAGTATCTACTCATTAAATATGGAATCAAATATATTGTAAGAGCTCATAAGCTCAAGAATAATTATACTCTCATAAACTCAGGGTAGATGAAACGAATTGTAAATTCACGCAAACAATTTTTACTGATGGTTGTAAAGGAAAAGAAACCTGATAAAACCAATGTATTTGAGGGTTTTGATGCTAAACAGCAAGTTGATTTAGAAAAAGTTGTTTCAGAATATGATGTATTGTTTCAAGAACCTAAAGCTCTGCACCCAAAAAGGAAATAGTGCATGATATTAATTTGCAGCAAGATGCTCCATTGCCTAACATTGGCATGTATAGGTTGTCCACTTTAGAGAATGCAGAAATCAAGAAGTAGGTACAGGAGCTGCTCGAGAAAGGGTTCATCAGACCTAGCACATCACCATGTGGGTCTCCAATTGTTTTGGTGAAGAAGAAAGATGGCTCATGGAGAATGTTCATTGATTACTGAGCACTGAATAAGATAACGATAAAAAATCGTTATCCCCTTCCTCGCATAGATGATCTATTAGATTAGTTGAAAGAGGTTGTTCATTTTTCCAATTTGGACTTGCATAGTGGCTATCATCAGGTCAGAGTCACAGAGCAAGATGCATGGAAGACTGCTTTCAAAACAAAGCAGGAATTGTATGAGTGGCTGGTTATGCCATTTGGCTTAACTAATGCTCCTGCTACTTTCAGGAGAGTAATGAATGATGTACTCAGACCTTTTCTTGATGATTTTGTTATTGTATATCTGGATGACATTTTATATTTAGAAAAATGCGGGAAGAACATTTAAAGCATGTTAAGCAGACACAGGATGGTTTGAAAAGAGAAAAACTTTATGTTAAACTCTCAAAATGTGAATTTGGAAAAACATCTTTAAATTATTTGGGACATATAGTTGGGGGTGGTGAATTGAAGATAGATCCCTCTACGGTTGTAGTAATTGTAAACTGACCTAAATCCAAATCTGCTACAGAAGTTAGAAGCTTCTTAGGAGCAGCACAATATTGGAGAAAGTTTATTTATAACTTTTCCTTAATTGCAACTCCCTTACATGCTTTAACAAGATTGAACAAGGTGTTTCAGTGGGGAGGCAAACATCATAAAGCCTTCAACATCTTGAAAGAAAAGATTAGTACAGCACTAGTACTAGCACTGCCCGATCTTCAAAGACCATTTGATATTGAAACAGATGCCAGTGACTTTGTCATGGGAGCAGTGTTGATGTAGCACGGTAAACCCATATGTTATCATTCTGAGACATTTAATTCTGCAGTAGTTAACTATCCCACATATGATAAAGAATTGTATGCATTAGTAAATAGTGTGGAAAAGTGGAAACATTACTTAATGGGCAAAGAGACAGTTATACCTACTAATCATCAACCACTTCAATATCTACACTCCGAAAAAAATTTGCAACAATCAAGACACTATAGATGGATGGGTTTTCTACAACAATTTCATTTAGTCATCAAATATAAAAAGGGCATACACAATAAAGTTTCAGATATATTATCTAGACTAATTATAAATGCATCTACTATACTTAAGCATAATTTAGTATTGCATGAAAGCTACACTGAACAATATGCTCAAGATATAGATTTTAAAGATGTATATGCAACTTTAAGTCAATGAAAATGAGTAGAAGAATTGGATTATCATATTAAGGACCAACTCTTGTATCATTGTGGGAAGCTATGCATTCCACAAACTGAAAGAGTAAACATCATTCGAGAAGCACACACATCTCTAATATCAGGTCATTTTGGGGTAAGTAAAATGGTTGCACAGCTGCAAAGATTTTGTTATTGGCCAAAATTGAATGAGACAATTTCTAGATATGTAATAGGGTGTACCATGTGTGCTAAAAGCAAGCCCAGCAATAGCAAACTAGGCTTGTACACTCCACTACTAGTTCCTTCTCATCCTTGGGAAAGTGTTTCCATGGACTTTGTTGGAGGACTGCCTAAATCTAGGAAAGTTCATGACTATCTATATGTTGTTGTGGATTGGTTCAGCAAAATGTGTATTTTAATACCTTGTAACAAATAGATTACAACTGAATAAACTGCAAATTTATTCTTTCAGCATGTATGGGTATGGACACCAGGCTAAACAAAAGCACAGCTTTTCATCCGCAAATAGATGGTCAAACAGAAGTGGTCAACAGGACAGTGATCCAGTCGCTCAGAGACTATTGTAGCAATCATCCCAAACTTTGGGATGAACATTTATGTTATGTGCAGCATGCTTACAACCGAGCTAAACATTCTTCTAGACAGAAATCTCCTTTTGAGATCTATTTTGGTTTCACACCAACATCTCCCTTGGATTTTGTCTTTTGTAAAGACATAGCAATTGATGGACACAGTGATGTGGACAAGGCAACCAAGTTCATTGAACAAATCCAAGAGATTCACCAGGCAGTACAGGAATAGCTGGAAAAGAGCCAATCCAAGTACAAGGCAAGGCATGATAAGCATCGAATGGAGCATAGTTTCCAAGTTGGTGATCAAGTTTGGCTATATATCAGAAAAGACCGAATGCAAGGAGAAGGTAAGAAGCTGAAGCCAATAAGGTATGGACCTTTCAATATACTTGAGAAATTGGTGAGAATGCTTTTCACCTTGATCTACTAGCTTACATGCACATCTACTCAGTTGTTAATGCAGACAGCTTGAGACTATTTGAACCTTCATTAATTGAAGATCCCAAAGAGCAGAGTCAATTGCCTTTTATTGATGATCTGTTACCTAAATATCTTAATGAGTTGCAGGAAGATATAGTTCTAGACAAGAAGGTAAGAACTACACGAAGAGGGGATGTTGAGTAGCTCAAGATCAGACTCAAAGGTTCAAAGCCAAGCAGTGTGAAATGGATAGAAATTGAGCAAGCAAGGAAGCAATACCCTCACTTGGTTGATGCTTGAAAGAAAACCAACTTTTGGTGGTCCAAAAGCTTTTTCAGTGGGAAGGTTGTGATCCAAATTGGATCCTAGAAACCCTCTAAGTTTTCATGACTATTTCAAATTATGCTAAAAGATTCAAGTCCAAGAAAAGATCGATTCTATTAGAAGGAATCCTCATAACAATTGCAGTTGTGGCTAGAGTGGGGCAACGAGGATCCTCAGTCAAGCACACAGACCGTTGGTCCATGGTAAAGCACTGGCACAAAATTGGCAAAAACCGAAGGCTAATCCAGGAAACAGAGGTGGACTCTAATACGTGATATTGCAGGGTGTCCCCCTCAATGAAGGAAAGCCTCGAAGTGCCCGAACCCGAAATCGCTATAAAATTTGGAAAAAAGCAAATATTTTGGTTTCGTAGCACAGGATTCCCCAAATCGGTAGGATATCGAAAGGCTTTGAGGCGATAAGTAGTTTTGATTGAGTCCCGCCCGATGCCACATGTCGAGTGACACACGTCCGATGGATGAGAGAGAAAACTACTTGCATTGGATGGGTAAACATTGTGCGACTTGTCCACCCGATATGAAGGACGACCATAGGATCTAAGGGGGTCCAGATTGATGACGAAGATACGTCCTGATGACTGACCGGATTTGATAGGTTAAAAAGAAAGATGAAGGGGGATTTGAAGTTCGACATGGATGATGAGTTGGCAAATGAATCATGTTCACGGGAGATCTTGAAGAAAACAAATTTAACGACCATTCGAATATGATTCAGGGAATCTGACACCCAGTTCGTTAGCAAACAGGTGACCACCTCCCTGTGAGGCATTACACAGTGATGATGACACAGAGCAGATGAATTCGAACAAACAAAGGAAAGGAAACCAGAAGGCTTGGAAGCAAAAACGAGCATATTGGATTTAAAGACATAAACTGACAAAAGCAGAGAGGCAGCGTACAGAGAGGGAGCAAAATACAGAGAGGCAACACACAAAGACATAGAAAGCTAATAGCAGAGAACAGAGAAGAGAAGTCGAGCTGACCTGAAGTCAGCATCGAGCTAGATAGAGCCAGAGAGAGCCAGAGAGTCTATGTACTCCATTGAAGGCTTGAGAGGTTCAAGCAAGTTCCTCAGTATAGGCCTGTCATACTACTGTGACCCTCAAAGGTTGAGTTTCAGTAAGGAGAGTCTGTGCACTCCATTCCTACTAACTCCATTCTATTTAGTGAGTCTCGAATCGAGCTCACTACTGTAAAAGCTATGCTTGAAAACATAATAGAGAGGCTGCCACTGAAAGGCTGGACTAGGAGACGTAGCCAAGGAGTATTGGGTGAACTCCTTATTAAACTTGTTTTGTTTACATGTTTGAATATTATGTTTTCTCTGTTTGCCTCAGTGTCTATGTATTCTAGCAATCTTATCGATCTGTTGTATAAGTAACATAGGCACATCCATGCACATGAGTTTGTAATACCTTTAATTCTTTGTCCTAGATAAATTCTAGATCACCACCTGTCTTTGAGCCAATCATCCCTTAATTAACTCTCCCTTCTTCCCCACCCAGTTTAGTTCTCTTCATAGAACAAGTCATCACTTTTATCAACGATCCTCAACATTTTCGCCTAGTCATTTCTCTCATTTCAAAGCAACATGACATTGTTCCCTTTCCTCCACCACCATTTTTATTGTAGCTTCATCAAGAGACCTCTAAAGAGCATGACTAGGAGCAAGAATATTCTCCATATGGCTAGTTGGAGAAATCAGTTGACAGTGGTCAACCACTACAAGCAAGGTTCCCACCATCATATACATTTTCGATAGATGCACTTAAAACATGGTCTTCCCCACAACTCTTCCAGTTTATTCATGCTTCTACAACACAAATTGAAGAATGCCTAGTTCATATGGAATCTTGGTGTACCGATCTTTTAGAAACATGTGATCAACATCAATATAAAATTTCCTTAGTCATAAGTGAGCATGAACAACTCCATATGGATAAAGCCCAGTTGTAGAAATTATCATAATTGGGCACCAAATTCCAGACTACGTGGCCTATTGTTGCTACATAAGTTGATGTCCATATAGAAAACATTGTCGCATGTTCCCCTACCAAATGTTGTGCATATGTTGAAGCGGCATGTGTCAAATTAATTACGTAGAACCAAGAGTTACAAACTATTGTAACTAAACTTTCTTAGGAAGTACTAGATCCATCTTCGCAATACCGTGAGCAGGCTTCTCAGCAAATCATTGCCACAATGTCCATCAAGGAAACTCTTCCTCAATGCAGGACTTCCAAGATATCTTCAGTCAGGTCTATGACTCGAGCGACATACTCGCCAAGAAAAAATAGCCTTTTTATCGCTACAAGAGAATATTAAACAATTATTTGCGCAAGCAATGAGAAATTGTGATATTGAGCATAAGAAAGTACATTGAGTGCAAGAAAATACACTTGATGCCCAAATCAAATAAATAAAGGATGCCTCAAAAGCCACCAAATGAGTGCTCTATGACCTTCGTTGAGAAGCACAACACCATTGCCTTACATTGAGCACTCTCACGTCCATTGTTGATGAACAATTATAGAAACTCCTTCAGTCGCAACCCACTAAATTTACTGCCGAGTTGACTACAGCATTTGCAAGACAAATTTCTATAGTGTTTGTGTTGACCGTGCTCGACCCTCCACCAACATTCAGGGAATTACCCCAGTATGAAGTCCCAACTAGCCCTCACACCATTTGGTGTGGAAGTCCCATCTAGCATGATGGCTTGGTTTCTATTGTCTTAATGATTTGCCTCAAATATTGCTTGTCAACACAGAAGAGTGGTTCGCTTTATCTTCAAGAAGTGAGCTTCACGTGCCTGGTCAGTGTAAGTCTCACTTGTGTCAATGGTTCTTTCACTGTCAAGGGAGACCGTGAGAGTGAGTTCCATGTCGATTGGGAGCAGTCCCAATACTGCTCAGAACACGCAACACAACAAGACATGCACATTCCAATGGAGCAATCCACATGGATGTGATAGTCACAACATACAATGTAAGATAGCACGTACAACACTAACGGATCAGTCGAAAAGAGTGCAACTGTTGTTAAAGCAAGATTCATGTGAAAGTTCTATCTGATGTCCGTGAGAGCAGTCTACATGGGCGAGACAATTTTAACATCATATAGAATAGATTTCCATTAATAGATTATGCATTACAACAAATGAAACTGTTCAGATGTAGAACACAGGTTAAAGTAACATGCATTATAAGTTTTAAAGATCAGTCTTACAGTAAATACAGTACATGTGTGAAAACAAGTTGGCCTATTAGCAGGCTTCTGAATTAAGCGAAAGTTCCAAGACACATCATTACATCATGCATCACTAACCCTGAGCGCGGGGTGTTGGAGCCACTACTTACTCCTCAAAGAAAATATCAAATACTCTCTTGGCTATGGTGGAGGAGCTGAGGTGAAAAGTCCTTTGCATCTACAAATGAGGGGGTATTTATAGCCAAGGGTAAAACTGACCCTTGTGGTTGTTCAGCTACCCTCATGAACGTTTGACTTCCTAACTTTTCGACTTACATGAATCTTTGTTCAACAAGTGGGTCTCTTGGACTTCCACGTTACATCACATTGATTGACAACAAGCCCAAAGTGGGGATGTGGTCCACATGACTCATGATTTGACTCCACATGAATTGACATGACAACGCTGGTACATTTGTGTTATTGCTTCACCTCTGCATGACAAAGTGCGCGGAGTCTTTGATGGTCCTTAGTTTGCTTGATGAAGCTTTAGCATGTTGTTCCTTTCTTGCATGTTGGAAGGCTTGACAGGCTCATCTGTTCACAAAGGTGCATGTTTGTCGCATTTGTCCACTTCGCATGCTTCGTTCATTCATCCATTGGTGAACCTGTCATTCTGCATGTGATCCCTTAGTTCATCTCACTCATCATCTTGCCATGTTTGTTGGTGTACTTGTACCTTCAGTCGCTCATGATGAGACAACATCAAATCCAAAACCTCCTAGTTTACCATGACACATGATCATTTCAGATGCATGTGATCGGGAGACGCAGCAAGGTTGTGAAGAGGGATGATGGCTCTGGACATTGCTGATGAAAAATGCGCAAGAGTCACTAAGTGATGGAGACGGGAAAACTGAGTCAACAGTGACTGTCTTTGAGGTCTGGCTTGGCTAGGTGGCAAAATTGCACAAATTTTGGGAGGAACAATCTAGGTTGCTAGAAGGCAAGGCAGGCATGCTTTATGTAGGCTTTAACCCCATACAAAAATTACCTGCATACAAATTCTAAAACACAGAAAATAAACAATGCGAGATCATAACACATAAAACACATATACAGAAAGATTTTCCCTAGATCCCAAAATTAGGACTACCAGATTGATTTTTCATTATTTTCCTTTCAATGTTACAATACACATTTATACATGCAGAAGCAACCAATACCATGGACCAAAAACCATTGCGTCCAATACCATGGACTGAAAACCATCGCGCCAAAAAAACATGTGCCAAAATCACGCACAAAACCATAGGTGGGTTCGCCCAACCTAACATAGGGTCCAAAAACAAAATTTTCCGGGGCGCTGCCCCGAACCCCATAAAGTGGGATTATGGGTGCCCTTCAAAACCCCTGTTAACTAAGTGGAAAGAATTTAACACAACCCAACATTCTCCCACTTGTTGTTATCTTTCCACAGGGGGCCACAAGAGAGCTTAGTCATTTTCCCAGCCCTGAAATGCCCATTGTCTCTCTACACCAAGAGAACTTCTCAGAGCTCACAGATTTTGTCAATACATCTGTAGTATTCTTCAAAGTGTCCACCTTTACTAGCAAGACCCTTTTGTCTTCTATCATGTCCCTCACAAAGTGATACTGAACATCAATGTGCTTTGTCTTTGAATGATATGCAGGGTTCTTTGCCCAGAAAATTGCACTTTGGCTGTCACAGTCTATCCTTATAGCTTACTGTACTAACCCCATACTTGAACACAATCTCTGCAACCAAACTGCTTCCTTGCTTGCATGAGTGGTTGCCATGTATTCTGCCTCTATAATTGATAGTGCCACTACAGATTCTTTCTTACTCATCCAACTGACTGCACCTCCAAATAGGTTAAACACATACCCACTTGTAGATCTTCTCTAATCCAAATCTCTAGCCAAGTCTGCATCAACAATGCCACGAATATCCAACACTCTGTCCAATCCTGGTCTTCCTTGGTAGCACAGACCATAATCACTAGTGCCATGCAAATACCTGAAAACCCACTTCACTGTTGTCCAATGCTCCTTTCCTGGTTTTAACATAAACCTGCTCAATACTCCCATTGCATGTGCAATGTCTGGTCTAGTACAGACCATTTACATCAAACTATTGAATACACTTGCATATGGAACACGGACATGTCCTCTTCCTCTTCTTGTGTCTTGGGACATTGTTCAACAGATAACCTCACACTTATAGGAATAGGAACCTTCACCGATTTACTATCCTACATATTAAACCTTTGTAGTATTGTCTCGACATACTTTCTCTGGTTTAACAAGAGCTTCCTCTTTTCCCAATCTCTTTTAATTTCCATGCCCAAAATATAGCTTGCAGCACCAAGATCTTTCATGTTGAATTTGGAGGACAATTGGGTCTTCAAGTCCTAGATAATTTCTTTGTCATTTCCAACCAGCAACATATCATCCACATACAAGACGAGATAAATAACACGATCACCAATTAATTTAAAATACACACAGTGATCTACTTTGATTCTGGTGAAGCCAAGTCCCTGTATAAATGTATCAAATTTCTGATACCACATCCTTGGTGACTGTTTTAACCCATACAGAGACTTCTTTAACTTGCATACCAGTCCTTTCTTACCCTTCACTACAAAGCCTTCAGGTTGCTTCATGTAGATTTCCTCTTCCAGATCCCCATGAAGAAATGTTATCTTCACATCCATCTGTTCTACCTCAAAATCAAAAGCAGCAGCAATAGATAAAAGTAATCTAATAGAAGTTCCCTTGGCAACAGGAGAAAAAATATCACCAAAATCAATTCCCGACACTTGGGAATAACCTTTTTCTACCAACCGAGCTTTGTATTTCTCCACTTTTCCTTCCGCATTTTCTTCTTTTTGAACACCTATTTGCTACCAATGGTTTTCCTTCTAGCCCGCAACTCCACCAGATCCCAAGCCTCATTTTTGTGCAAATATGCCATTTCATCAACCATGGTCTCTTTCCAAAGTTTTCCATCCTCTGAATCTACTGCTTCGTTCACAGTTCTGGGATCATCGTCAGTAATAGATAAAGCAAAATTTGAATAGAAAGTAGATGGACTATACCTTTCAAGTTGCCTTCTTTCTCAAACTAATCTTCTCATAGCCAGAGTTTGTGGCTCTTCATTTTCTAATTCCTCATCTGCTGTAGAGTCTGATTCTTCCTCCTTTAGCTCAAACTCTATCTTCTCAGGTTCCTTTCGTTAGACTTCATGTTTAATAACATCTTTCACCTCTCTGAACACCACATCTCAGCTGTACACAACCTTCCGTGTGACTGGGTTCCAAAGCTTATAACCCTTTAAACCATCCTTATACCTAATAAAGATGCACTTTTCAGATTTAGTATCCAACTTGGTTCATTTCTCCTTTGGAACATGTACATATGCATCACACCAAATACCCTCAAATGTGAAAGAGATCATTTCTTACCAGTCCATACCTCTTGTGGAGTCTTATTCTCCAACGCTGATGAAGGTGACCTGTTGACCAGGTAACATGCAGTATCCACCGCCTTTGCCTAGAATTCTTGTCCTAACCCGGCACCACTGAGCATGCTTCTTGCCCTTTCCATCAACGTCTTATTAATTCTTTCTACAACTCCATTTTGTTGAGGTGTATATGGAGTAATCTTTTGCTGTGCTATCCCACACTTATTACAGAGTTCTTCAAATTCCTTACTGCAAAACTCTCCACCATTATCTGTCTTCAGCATCTTTATCTTCTTCTCTATCTGGTTTTCCACCAAAGCCTTATATTCTTTAAACATGTCAAAGACTTCATATTTCTTCTTAAGGAAATATATCCATGTATTCCTTGAGAAGTCATCTATAAATGATACATAGTAAACAGACTTACCCAATGATGGAACCTTCATAGGTCCAAACACATCACTGTGCACAAGTTCTAATATTTGTTTCGCCCTCTTACTACCAGAGGGGAAACTCACCCGATTTTGCTTCCCATATACACAATTTTCACAGAAATCAAAATCTAGAGAGCTATTACTCATACCTTCTACCATACCTTTACCATGAAGTATCCAAAGGCCTTTTCTCCAATATGTCCAAGTCATTGATGCCACAGCATGGTCTTCTCTCCAAAGACCACTAGATTTTCTGCTCCACTTTCAGGAACTACAAAACTATTGCACCCATCAATAACAGTGCTACCTTGCAACTTGTACAAAGTTCTAATCTGAACTTCCCACTCCAATATCAGTGCTCCCCGAACCATCTTGCAGGTATCCTTCTCGAACACTGTTTTTACACCTGCATCATCTAGCTTGCTAAAGGAAATCAGATTTTTTGCTAATGCAAGAATATGTAGAATGCCTGGAAGCATTCTAACCCTTCCACTTTGCAACTTCAACTTTACTTTTCCGCGAACAACGATTCTAGCCTTCCTTTCATCCCCCAAGAAGACATCACCACCATCATATTTCTCATACTCACAGAACCACTCTCTATGGGGAGTGAAGTGAAAGGATGCACCTGAGTCAATCAACCATGCCTCATGATCTACATGTGTACTTTAATAAGCTAAGTACACATCCCCACCTTCATCTGAGGGGGTTTTCGCCTCTGCAAAAGGAGCCTCATCAGATCCCTTTCCTTTGTCAGGAGCTTTAGATTTACAATCTCCTTTGTAGTGCCCTTCCTTTCCACATTTCCAGCACACCACCTTTACAGGTTTTCCTGGAGATTTAGATCTCCCTTTAGATTTAGATCTCCCACTCGATGACTTATTTTTGTTTATGTTTTGGGTTTGCCCTCATACAAACAAGGAATCACCATTGTTTCTCTCCATATTTTTCCTTCTCATCTCCTCCATCAACAACGATGAGACTATTTCATCAAAATGCAAGGCAGTTGCATTGCTACCTATTGCAATAACTATACTATCCCATGAATATGGTAGAGAACACAATAAACTGATGCACTTATCTTCATCTGAAATTTTAATATCAACAGATGCTAACTGACTTACCACAGTATTAAATGCATTTAGATGCTCTGTCACCGAGTCTCCATCTTTCATCCTCAGGTTATACAATTTTTTTCGTAGGAACAGTTTATTCACCAAAGACTTACATTGGTACAAAGTCCCTAACTTGTCCCACAAAGCCTTTGTCGTAGCTTCCCTTGATACGTTCAGCAATACTAAATATGAGACACACAATCGTATTGTGCTCTTTTCCTTCCGATCCAACTTCTTCCATTCTTCATCGGACACTCCTGTTGGTTTAGTACCTAGATCTACCACGATCCACTAGTCTTTATCCACCATCAGATCCTCCATCTTGAGTTTCCACAACTCAAAACTCTGACCATTAAATTTCTCGATCTCTATCTTTCCACTACTCACCATCTTCTTTCACCACCAGGATCAATCTCGCAGATCTCCCACTGAACAGGGTCTACCACAAGCCCGAACGAAATCCCTCAGCAACAAAGGCATCCCCTTGAAGCCAAAATAGCTTTGATAACAAATGTAGGTTTTAACCCCGTATAAAAATTACCTGCATATGAATTCAAAAACATAGAAAATAAACAATGCGAGCTCATAACACATAAAACACATATACACAGAGATTTTCCCCTGGATCCCAAAGCTGAGACTACACTTTTTCATTATGTTCCTTTCAATGTTACAATACATATTTATGCATGTCGAAGCATCCAATACCATGGACCGAAAACCATCGCATTCAATACCATGGACCAAAAACCATCGCGTCCAAAAATATGTGCGAAAATAATGCACAAAACCATAGGTGGGTGTGCCCAACCTAACATAGGGTCCAAAACCAAAAATTTTTGGGGCGCTGCCCCGGACCCCATAAAGTGGGGTTACGGGTTCCCTTCAAACCCCCTGTTAAATACATGGAAAGAATATAACACAACCCAACACTCAACACATTTTTTAGAATAAATGGGAAGTGGGACTGGACAACTAGATTTGTGCAATTTTCCATAAGGACGGGACGAGCTACATGAAGGGTCAGCAGGCATGGATTCCGTAGTTTTTTGGGGGAACTTCTCGGGAGACTGGCAGCTAAAACTGTGAAATTCCTAGAGGGAACTCCCAGTTGGTTGCTTGCGTCACTGGTAACCAAAACTGCGCAATTCCCATAGGGAACTACCAGTTGGCTGCTTTGGTCACTAGCAGCCAAAACTACACATTTCCTAGAGGGAACTGTTGGAGTCACTGGGAAAAAGAAACTACGCAATTCCTAGAGGGAATTGGTAGTCTGCTACTAGGGGCTGCTGCGAAGGAAAACTGCACTAAGGCCGAGAGGCTAGCCTGCTGATAATCTCTGTGCAATTTCTAAGATGATCTGACTGATAGGCAGTGGAAGGCCTGCTCATGAACACTACACAATTTCTGAGATGAACAGTTGGTCGATTCTCAGGATGACTGACTACAAAAACTATGCAATTTTCTAAGGGAGACAGGGATGGGCACTTGTTGTCTGTTTGGCCTATCTGCGCAATTTCCTCAGTCAGTTGAGTGGGTGATGTCAGTGGCCTCTGTGTAATTTTTTAGAGGAGTTAGTCCCATGGTGACTATCAGATCCAACTGTCCGGGTGGCCAACATGAGAGCTGATTGAATTGCTTGCGTGCAGCGCAGCTTGAAAAGAATAGCTTAGTGCTTTGGTGCTTTTTTGGTTGACAGTTGATCGAGTCGATGATAGGGTGATGGTCCGGCTGTCAGAGGGGAGTTTGGTCATCAGAACTTTCGGAAAAAATGGCTGTGTGTGAACAATCAAAAGATGCATAGGTGATCATACAAACACACATTCACACGATTCGGTGTCGAAACAACGAAAATCATCTAGACACATATGTTCAACATGATTGACCGACGGTGCAAGTGACGAGCGCAAAACTCATGATTGATTGTTCATTGATCGAGATGATGCTTGCACGATAGTGAATGTGACTTCACGTGTGAGTTCGACAAATGTTTTCATAGTGAACACAACAAGCACATATGAAGCAAAGACTTCAAGCATAACTAGAACATGGTCGCAAGCATGACATAGACACCAACATGTAGGAACTTGAATGAAATGAAAAAGCAAGGAAGATGTGAGGACTCACACGAACTCACGGAAAGAACCCGCTTGTGTGCAATCACCAAGTGAACTCTTCAAGGGAGGCTCCGAAATTGGTGCAGGAAAAAATTTTGGACGGTGGTTGTAGCCGCTACACTGGTAGAACTCCAGCTTCTCTATTTTGGTTCATTGATAGCACAGGGCCTTGGTCTTTTGGGAGTATTGGATTGCTGTGTAGGTTACTTCAATTTCCCACTTACCCCATGGACATACATGGTTCACCTTTTCCAACTCAGTCAAACACAATCAAAAGTTCAACTTAGATATCAGTGTTTTGAATCCGGGAAGGGTAGTTTAGCTCGCGAGTTGAATATTTTCAGAGTATAAGTTTTCATCTCTAGTGTTGCTCTACTGCCAGCAGGCCTAGATAGTACCTCGTCGGAGTCACGCAAGAACACATACATTTCTCCACTACCAACGAGCCTGGTCAATACCCCAGTGGAGTTGCATGCTTCACTTCTCTGCGTAGGAAGCCTTTCTCTTCTTTCGCCTTTGTATTTTTCAAAAGGACTGTGCATAGGTACTTATTTATTTTTGGGGCGAAAGAGGGATCCTGACTTATTGCGAGCATAAAAGGTTGTTCCTTCAGAGAAGAATGTAAGACCTCTGACATAGGTTTGCTCATTTAGATTTTCCCCTTCTCCATTTCTACTAGTTGGATGAGCTTGAACACACAGAGTAGAAGGTTGAGTACAAGCATGGGGTTTCCTAGTGTGGACACAGGTTCATGGTTAGCCAAAACTTACCTTGCAGATGGTTCATATTTTTCGTCAGGACTTCATCAGCTAAAATTTACAACCAAGAACAGAGAAGGCGGACACAAGATTGGCCAAGTGTTGTAGTGTCACGACTTTCCTCAAAATTCAGCCACATACTCTATTCAAAAGCCAGGACGTAGTAGTCGGCAGCACTTATTTCTAGAAACAAAAATAGTAATATATAAAACAAACAAAATGAACGTGAACAAAAATAGTAAGCAGAAATAAACAAAGCAAAAACAAAGATAATAAGAAAAATAAACCAAATGCAACAATAAGCAACAAGAAGACTATGTACATGGCACGGGGGCGACCTAAGCTACTGAAAATAATGTTTGAGATCTTGGCCATTGGCAGGGAGGTTGTCCATCATCCTACCCAGTGACTAAAAATTATATATGTGTGGGCCAAGCTTCTCGTGGACTAGTGCAAGTCCACCGGGTTTCACTACTAGAACCTAGTGGCATTCTAGAAGACCTTCAAGTGAAGACAACACCATTGTTTCAGGTACCGTGTGCAACATGGTCTCAGATGATGGCACGGCTTAGTTGTTTTTATTCTGAGAAGGGTTCAAGTTTCTGAAGTCAATGTGTAAGAGTATTTTCCCAGATTTCTTACATGCAAGATTTAAATTAGAAAGCCAATTATGATGACGAACTTTGCAAGTAATCCAAACACTTAGAATGTTAGTCAATATTTTTCATGAAAGGACTACAAACAACATGTATGTGTTACTTGTTCCTTGCTACAATGTCTTGTCTCCTTCTTTACCTGGAGTCTCATGTTGGATTGCTCACGTGTAGTGTGTACTCAGGTCATCATCTACTCATGCAGACCCATCCCGATACTATTCGATAAAGCGGTCAACAATTTTTCGTTGTTGTAGTGTGTAGCTTGTACCAAGATTGGCCATCTTCAGATCGTGGTAGGTTCCCAGGTTTCTTTGTTCGTTCATAGTGTTAGTCCTTTATGTGTTAAACAGGAGTGCTTCATATTGAGCATCATTGTTTGTGCCTTCGAACATCAAAAATCTCAAAATCATGCATTCTTTGTTGTTTTGGATGACTAAGATACACTTGGTCCTTGAGCCATCATGTGTTCCCAATTTTTCAAGACTCGTGGCCGATAGCTTATCTGTATATGGACCATTTGTCATGTTGGTAATGTTGCTACTACCATTGTTGCTACTACTGCTACTATTGGAAAAACAAATTGTACAAGTTTCATTATCATTAGTTGGACAAGGAAGGAGTCCCAACTACTTGTCTGATGAGGTTGGAGTTGGCCATGTAGGATAACACTCCAATGTCTTTTCCAGGAGGCAGTTGCCAAACATGAGTTCTTCGAAGGCCAACAATTCGTTCTCGCCATTAAGGGGAGTGACATTATGTTTCATATACCTCTTAGATAACACCTGGATTTGGTTGCATCTGCCCTTGTATGAAAGCCACAGGTGAGACCATTCTATAGCAAAATATCCATCTAGCTTGTTGGACCAGTCTCTGCTCAGTAGCAGGCCATATGCTTCTGGTATGTCCACAACAACTATGTTGATGCATTGATGGACTTGACTATCATGGGATAGTCAAATGATCATGTCTTTAAGTTCACCAATGGCTGGTATTGAGGTTTTGTCAAGTTGGATGATTCTCGTGGATGTTTCGCTCCGTCGTGCATTGATCTTCTTGGCAATGGAGAGCGGCATCACATTGGCTGCCGTGCGAGCATCAACCAAGCATTTGTGAACATTGTAGTTGAAAAATTTGAATGAAATTAGGAACGAAGGGAAACCTAAGTTTGCTTCTTCCATCCGGAGTGTATTGAGCACAATAGATATTGATCTGGGAGGTGTGCATGTTGCCTTTCTAGTAGAGGTTGCGTTGTCTGTTATTGTTTTGTCCCAACGCACGTGGCAAGATATCTCGTTGACTCTGGACAATGGATAACTTGAACAAACTAATGTTCACTCGAGTTTTCTTCATGTCATCGATTATGTTGTAGTCTAGAGGTGGTAGACTCATTGACGTGTCCAGGGTGGAACGAGTGTTCGTTTTGTCCGACGGAGTGTTCTGCAACTTGTTGCTCATGGATGTATTCTTATCCACCACTATCTTCCCATACTTGCTTTGTGTCTGTTGCTTCAAGGCAGCCGGTGGATCAGCCTTCTTTATCGGCTTCCTCACCTTCTCTTCCATTTCCCCAAGTGTAGCGGGAGCCCCTTTACTCCTAATATTGTAACAAACATTTTTCTTTTGGGGTTGCTTCTCAATGTTCATCTTCAAGATTACTTGCGAGCACTGATAAGCATTCACCACATGCCCAGAACTTGGTGTTTCATCAGGTTCAACCTCTTTGCTATCATCAGTGTCTTCCGGCTGCTCCTGCATATCGCCTTCCACATCGAGGGTATGACTGCAAACTAAGGTAATGACTCGCTTCCAATCTGAACAAGAGTTCATGGGGTGGAACTCTTCATGGAATGAACAAAAATTAGGATCAACACACTGATCGAGTTGGAACACATGCTTCTATGCAAATTTGGAAGTGAACTGGTTGTTGCTTAATGAGTTGGTTGATGAACTAATTTCACGTCTTTATTTGGGCAGATGGCTACTTGCGAATCTATTTGTTTTCCGATGCTTGATTTCAGACATTTTTGTGGTTGAGTTCTTGACAAGGCAAGTGAGGGTCTGAATATTAGTTGCTTCCTTGTCTCTACCCTTGCTCATCGTTGCTTGGGGATTTCTTCTCGCATCCTTGGAGTTTTCTGTTGTTTCATCATCCTTGATGACTCCAATTGCACGCAAGTATTTTTCAACAACAATAGCCTCTTCGCAACATTCTAAAAGTGTTGGCTTCGCGGCTCACTTGATGAACTACACAATGGCAGTCGACAGTGCAGACGTGTAATAGTCAACAATGATGGAGTCATGAGGTTTAGTGTCTACTACAAATTTGTTCAAAATAGGCATAAACCTTTGATTGAAGTCTTTCACTTTCTCCTTTCCCTCCATCTTGAGGCTTCCCAATTCCTTGAGCAGCATGGCTAGGGTCTTGTCATCAGCAAACTTTTCAAGGAACATAAGTTTGAAAGAACCCCATTTCTGCATGGAGTTGGGTGGAAGGCTATGATACCAAGCAGCTGCATGGTTGTCCAAGGTACATGGGAACAATCTACATGCTACATTGTCATAACGTACCTCAAGGGTCTGTAGCTATAGGTAGAAGTTGTATAAGTGGTCTTCTGCCTTCACCACATTGTCAGGCTTGAACTTGATGTTCATTCTCTCCACTCGCTTTGGCATCTTGTGCAGAACAACTGGGAGAGCCAATGGTCCCTGAGTCATCAATTCAAGATTTGGGTCAACGATCTCTTCATCTTCTTCCTCTCCTTTGGAGTCTAATGGTTCTGAATCTGAGTCTGTCAGTTCATCTCCACCTCCACCTCCTCTGTGCCTTCCCTCCACCTCCTATACTGGAGTTCAATCCCAATATCACAAGTGTCATGGCCCTATCTTGGTGGTAGTCTTTCAATCACTCATAGGCAGGTGTGGCACCACCACCCGATTTCTTTTCAATAATACTTTCAAGTGTGGACTATGCCTAACATTCAATACTTAGTTTATTTTTCACTTTCTAAGCATTAACTTTCATAACGCAGAGGAAACATTCAACTAGTCTTCTTTCATCATTATTATCATTTACACATATGCACAATATAAATCTTTTAACAGGAGGAGAAACTCCCTGAATATGACTCTGCCCACAATGATAATAATAATCTTTACAAAATATACAATTACAGTCTTTGTGAGGGAACCCCAAACCTCCCCTTACAATTTATGTCAAAATGTGCAACTCAGTGTGCACTGTGCATCCTTGCCCGTTACACCATTAAGAAAAACTCGCATTGCTCAGCTTGTGTACACAGCGTGTCACCCCCCCGTAGCTCACCCAACTCTTCCCACGCTCCATCCACACCTCTGTGCCTCACCACAGTCGCAACCATAGACCTGCCCATTGTTGCACTGCAGGATTCACCGCAGTCACATCGCAAACCCGTCTGTAGAACTGTCGTTCAGCCAACTCGCTTGTCATTCAGTGCATCCTCCATGGGTCTCCCGCCAGGCACACGTGCCCATGCCTGTGCAGTGACGCCCTACCTAGGTTGCCCATCGAGCAAACGTGCCTAAGCTGCAACCTATCCGCCAAAAATCACGTTTTTTTTCTCCTCGGCTCGGTGCTTCAGTCTAGAGCTGCCTGCACCTCACCATTAATTCATTCGCCCACTCTCTTTCCTGTCCACCTCTATCATTAAATTCCCTTAGAATGATTGAACTTCAAACTTGATGCCTTTCTCCTCCATGGCGTCCACCTATATATACGTTTCTCCACTGATGTAATGTGGGTCGACCTACCCAGGCCGACCTCCCAATTCAGCCAACCACACCCCCACTTCATGTCGGCTCGCCCATGTCACTGCCCTGTCGGGTCCAGATGCCCAACTTTGCATGATATAAGTTAACCTTTGCAAGTTCACACACTTAGCCAAATTTTGGTTTTTTGACCCTCTGTTGGCTCGTCGCACTCGTGTCCTGGGCACGTTTAACTGACCGCCCCAGCTCGTCGCTCTATTTGGCATATCTATGTTGTGAGGCAAGTCGAGAGGTGGACACATCTGGATTACCCATACACACATTTGTGTGGTTTGACAAATGCTGGTGTTAGAGCTCCATATTCTGTGAGCTTTGGCGATTCAAAATTGCAGGTGTTATCAAGGGTTGATTGGGTCGAACAAGTTGCAGAAGTAAAGAGGTGTGTTTTTACACTTTAGGCAAATAGACGACGAAGGATTTTGATTAGTTTATGGTCTATACCAGACTACAAAGGAAGCGGATGGCTAAAATGGCAGAAGAACCTTAAGTGGATCGAATGGAGGAGCTAGCTTCTGACATGGCTTCAATGAAGACTAAGAACATTAAAATTCGAGATGGCTTTTCAAAGGTGAAAGGGGATCTTGAAGACCTCCAGGTCCTATACGATTATACTAAATGGTAGTATATACAAATAGAAATGGAATTCAAAGAGATCGAATAAGCAAGAGATCAAGGTTTGGCTGAAATCTTGAAATTGTAGAAAGATCTTGAAGATGCTCAGAGTGAGATTGTGGTTTTGAAAAAGGTTGTTGGGCACAACTCAGGTGGAGGTGTGGCTCATGTGAAGGTCAAGGAATCGGATTCTTATGACTCGATGAGCCGGGCAAGCAATGAGTCGGTGGGTGTGACAAGTCGGTGAGTGGGCACATTGGTTGCGATGATGGGACGAGTTGGAGGAGTCGAAAAATCGAAAGTCGAGAATTTGGCCAAGTATGGAAACTTTCAAAGGTGGAGTTATATCATGTGAAGTTGGGCATGTAGACCCGATGGGGTGATGGTGTGGGCGAGCCGACATGAAGGGTGGGCGAGCTGACGTGGTATGTGGGCGATTTAGCCAAGTTGGTAGGTCGGCCTAGGTAGGCCGACCCATGAACTATCCTTGGCGATGCATATATATTGGAGGACATTTGGATGGAGAAAACAATCAAATTCGATCATCATAAGTTCAACAAGTGCAAGCCAAGGGTGAAGGGTGAGCTAGAGAGTTGGACGCATAAGGCAAGGCAAGGTGCAGGTGGCGATCTGACCAAAGCACAAAGTCGGGGCAAACAAAAACACAAAGTTCGTTTGGGCAAGCGCAGGTTGGGCAGGTGACCCACGATGAGCGCACTGCATGACGAGCGAACCGGTGAGTCAGGTAAGGAGGATGACCCATGAGAGGGCACGCTGCATGCCAGCGACTTGGGCTGAAAGGGCGTGTCTACGGTGCAATGGTGAAAGGCTGACGGGCAAGTCTGTGGTTAAAACTATGTGCGAGCGGACTGCAGCTGGGTAGGCACAGAACGGTGCGAGCAGACTACAGTAGAGCTAGGTGGTCTACGGTAGAGCTACACTAGAGCAAGCTGCAGCCCAGCGAAGGCACACAAGGTGTGGGTGAGCTGCAGTTGAAGGTTTGGTGGGCAACACATTGTGGGCAGACCTGTATGAAGGAGCGAGTTTTGTTTAACACGACGAGTGGTAGACCGGTTGGCACGATGAGCAGTGGGAAGGGCGGCCTAGGCGTGGGCGCCTCTACCTGGCGAGTTGGGTGACCTGACCCGGTGAGGGTGGGCGCTCCCTAACGGGTGTTCGGGTAGGCTGCACGGTGCAGGCCAAAGTTGTGTATTTTGGTAGATTTTGAGAGAAGGAAGTTGGGGTTCCTCTCCAAGGACTGTAATTATATATTTTGAAGAATTATGATTATTATTGTGAGCAGACTCATATTCAGGGAGTTGCCTCTCCTGTTAAATATTATATCTGGTGTGCATATGAGTAAATGATAATGATGATGAAAGATGTTTAATTGAATGTTTCCACTGTGTTATGAATGTTAATACTTAGAAAGTGAAAAAATAAACTAAGTATGGAATGTTAGGCGTAGTCCACACTTGAAAGTATTGTTGAAAAGAAACTGGGTGGTGGTGTCACACCTCCTATGAGCGGTTGAAAGACTACAGCCAGGAAAAGGGTGTGATAGGATGGAAGCTACGGAGGATAGCTAGATTACCGAGGACGACAATGACTTCCAATGGGGGAGGATGTAAGGCCCCTGGGTCATTATTGCACATTGGCGAGTTGAGCACATTTAACCGACGAGTTAGGGACAAGTCGTCATGGGCACACGATGGACGAGATGATTCGGTCACACAAAACCGACGAGTTGGCAGAGGGTGCACCCAACTGGCGAGCCAGGCCAACTAAACAAGCCACAGATGTACCCACGAGACAATTTTGAAAATGAATAAGTGTGGATGGGTGATTTGGCGTGTTTATATGGGGTGAGCAACCAAATATATGGGAACCCCTAAACTTGGGCCGACGGGTGAAAATAAACTAAGTGGTGAAACACTGGGTCAACTTGGTGATAGCAAGCCCCTACCCATGGTCGATGAAGTGTATAAAGACATGGCAGTGAAGTGTGAGAAAGAATTCAAGTCATTCCATCGAACCAAGCAAAAGGGGAGTCCAAGTATTAAGGCAAACAAACCATAGAAAATGTGCAGGAATGCGCCTGCATGGCAGGGTAAACAAGTGTTGAACGTATAGCGTAAACAAGGGGCAGGAGGGCCGAGTTTGGGTGGCAGTTGCACTACAGGCGGGCTGGCAAATCGCAGGTCGAGCAGACAAGCGGGTAGCAAATCGCAGGGCGGTTGACACATGGGCAGGTAGACAACTGTTTACAGGTTGGAGTGTGGGCACTGCAGTGAGCTGGGCAGGGTGACCCAGGTGAGTGGTGCGCTCACAGTAAGCTTGAACGAGGAGTCTGGTGGGTGACTCGGGTGGGCAGTGTGCCCACGGTGGAGTTGAAGGAGTCAGGTAAGGCAATCGGGCAGCGGTTATGACGAAGGATTGGCACAGTGCCCAAGCACGATAGTGCAGTGGTGTTGTCAGGACTGCACGGTGTAGCGGCTGAGTCGGGTAGACCGGCTAAGCTGCACAACAACCATTCTGTTGTAAATTTTATGAAACTCGATTGATCTTGTCTCTCGAGGAATTCATAAAAGCAACGTTTATAAAATATTACTATATATACTTGTGTATTGTGTCTCTTGCATATGGTTGAAATTTTAATGTTTATTCCGCACATTAATAAGTAAATATGATGAAAGATGAGAATGTTAGGCGTTGTCCAGAAAATAACTTAGAAGATAAAATGTTTAAGTGTTTAGTCAGTGCCGCATGTAGACTAACTCATGGAAAAAGAGTTGGGGCCTGACAACAAGAGTGCCTTGTTCATCTTCAAGGAATATTGGATGTTCCTTTCCATCTTCAATAGAGTCCTCTAGACCTTCAAGAGTGGCAAGGACTACTTCTTCCACTAATGAAACAACAACTCCTATGGGAGTGGCTTTTTGCTTCCTAGATGTGTGTGGAAGATGTTATATACCTGGGATTGGTCTGACTGCTTTTGCGAACTGGCGAGTGGTGGGATGGATGGAGTGAAGGCGTTGATATGAAATCTCATGTTCAATTCTGGGAGGTGAGGAGTAACCAACTGCAGATTCACATGAGAGGGAGTGCAAGTTACTGCCTTGACAAAATTATTGATGAGTGAGTGTGAGGGGAATTTCAGCCATGTACAAATTGCTTCCCTCCTTCTAGCACCAGAAATGTTGATGGTGTTGGACCCACCAACATTAAGGGGATCACCCCGGTATGAAGACCCAACTAGACCTCACACTGTTTGGTGTGGGAGTCACATCTGGTATGATGGCATGGTTGCCATTGTCTTAAGGATTTGCCTCAACTCTTTCTTTTCAGCACAGGAGACTGGTTCTCTTTGTCTTTGAGAAGTGAGGTTCGCGTGCCTGGTGAGTGTAAGTGTCACTTGTGTCAATGGTTCTTTCATTGTCGAGGGAGAGGGTGAGAGTGGGTTCCAAGTCGATTGGGAGAAGTCCCAACACTGCTAGAAACACACAACACAACAAGACATGCATAGCTTCTCGCAGATCAGTCCACACAGATGTGGTAGTCACAACATACAAGGTAAGATAACACGTACATCACTCGCAGATCATTTTGAATGAGTGCAACGGTTGTTACAGCATGCTTCATGTGAAAGGTATGTCTGATGTCGGGGAGAGCAGTCTACACGTGCGAGACAACATATACAACACATTTCCATTAATAGATTATGCATTAAAACAAATGAAACATTTCAGATGTAGAACACAGGTTAAGGCAACATGCATTACAATTGTTAAAGATCAGTCTTACAACATATACAATACATGTGTGAAAACATGCTGGCCTATTAGCAGGCTTCTGAATTAAGCCAAAGTTCCAAGACACATCGTTACACCATACATCACTAACCCAAAGTGCGGGGCATTGGAGCCACTACTTACTCCTCAAAGAAAAAATTATAGACTCTCTTGGCTATGTGGAAGGAGCTGAGGTGAAAATTCCTTTACATGTACAAATTAGGGGGTATTTATAGCCAAGGGTGAAACTGACCCTTGTGGCTATTAAACTACCTTCATGACCATTTGACTTCCATTACTTACATGACTCTTTGTTCAACAAGTGGGTCCCTTGGACTTCCACATTACATCACATTGATTGACAACAAAGCCCATAGTGGAGATGTGGGTGACATGACTCATCACGTGACTCGACATGACTTAACATGAAAATGCTAGTACATTCATGTTGCTGTTGGAGTGCATGTTGAGCTATAGTGTTGTTGGGTGATAGATGTCTTCATGGTGTACCATAGCTTCACCTCCAAATGGCAAAGTGCGTGGAGTCTTCGATGGTCCCTGGTTCACTTGATGAAGCTTTAGCATGTTGTTTCTTTCTTGCATGCTGGAAGGCTTGGCAGGCTCATATGTTTGCGAAGGTGCATGTTCGTCGCGTTCATCCACTTCACATGCTTCGTTCATTCGTCCATTGGTGAACCTATCATTCGGCATGTGCTCCTTTCATTCATCCCATTCGTCGTCTTTCCATGTTTGTAGGTGTACCTATACCTACAATCACTCATGACGAGACGACATCAAATCCAAAACCTCATAGTCTGCCATGACACATAATCATTTCGGATGTAGGTGACCAGGAGAGAGAGCAAGGTTGTGAAGTGGGATGATGGCTTTAGGCACTGCTGATGAAAATTATGCAAAAGTCATTGAGTGATGGAGACAAGCAAACTGAGTCAAAAGTGACTGTCTGCGAGGTTTGTCTCAGCCAAGAGGAAAATTTGCGCAAATTTTGGGAAAAATATTCCAAGCTGTTGGAAGGCAAGGTAGGCATACTCTACGCAATTTTCAAAATGAACGGGTAGCGGGGCTGGACAGCTAGATTTGTGCAATTTTCCAAAGGAACGGGTCAAGCTGCATGAAGGGTCAGCAGGCAGGGATTGTGTAGTTTTTTGGGGGAACTGCCTGGAGGACTAGCATCCAAACTGTGCAATTCCCAGAGGGAACTGCGAGTTTGTTGTTGGGGTCACTCACAACCAAAACTGAGCAATTCCCAAAGGAAACTGCAAGTTGGTTGCTTGGGTCACTAAAAACCAAAATTGTGCAATTCCCATAGGGAACTATAAGTTGGCTACTGGGGTCATTGGTAGCCAAAACTGTGCAATTCCCAGAGGGAACTTCCAGTTGGCTGCTGGAGTCACTAGCAGCAGAAACTACGCAATTTCTAGAGGGAACTAGTAGTTTGCTACTAGGGGCTGCTAGCAAGGAAAACTGCACTAAGGCCGGGAGGCTGACCTACTGATCATCTCTGCGCAATTTTTTAGCTGAGCTGACTAATGGGTAGTGGAAGATCTGCTCATGAACACTGCGCAATTTCTAAGATGAATGGTTGGTCGACTCTCGGGATGACTGACTGGGAAAAATGCGCAATTTTATGAGGGAGACAAGGACATGCACTTGGTGTCTGTCTAACATGTCTACGCAATTTCCTCAGTTAGTTGAGTGGGTGAGGTCAGTGGTTTTGGGTAGTGGAAGCCCTGTGCAACGGTCATAGGGCATGAAGCCCACACTTTTGGGAAAGGTAAAGGTAAAGATTCCGCAAGAAGCGCGAAGCGCAATTTGTAGTAGGTCAAAGTCAAAGGGTAGTCCGCCCAATAATAATGTAAAGAAATGTAAGTTGAGTCGGCTCGCCCATGGATCATGGTCCATGGAAAGGTATAAATAGAGTGAGGCTCTAAAGGTAGAGGTAGCTAAGTTTTGGTTATGATCTTAATGTAATGGGTTTTTGAGAAGAGCAATCGATAAGCGTCTGTAAGTCTAAGTCAAGAGTGTGGGTAGTGGATAGAGGCTCTACAGCTGTGTGCACAAAGGCCTGGAAGAGTCTATAGCTATGTGCGTGGACCCTTGTAGCTTAGTGCGCAAGATAGATCTGGATGTAATGGTGAAGAAAGTGAATAAAGATAAGTTTCTTTGATACAATTTTGTGTTAGTCTGAAGTATCGCGGATCTAGCTTATTGAATAATTTATATCACTGTTTGATCTATGCGCCTATGTTTACATTTTGAATACATGTGAATATGTGGTTAATCTAAGTATGTGAACTAAGTAAAGTTAATAAATGTTTGCTTAAAGACCTTTCTAAGTAATACTTCATCACCTAAAGTAGATCTCTAAACAACGCACTAATAACTAGTAAAGAGTGTTCTAGGTTTAGATCTACGCGAAACAGGCCAGTGTGACACTGCGAAAGGTTGTACGAACCCTCCAGATCTCATCTATACCCCCCAAGGGTGAAGAAACCTGGTTCCAGCACCCTACCCTATTACCTCGGGTGATACCTCAATCCACGCTTCACGAACTGTTGCCGAAAGCGCTGGTATCTGCGGGATTTGCTTGGCTAAAAAAGTCTTTTGGTTCATATTAACATCTGTATCGAACGTGCAATGAATTACAGATGATAATATCAGAAAGGCTACCTTAGTTAGTGCACTACAGGACCGAGCACTGACATGGTACATAAAGTATTCAAGTGATCATCCAACAGTGGGGACAACAAACATCCAGACTGATTTAAAGAAGCAATTTAGTTGGCCAAAGTCAGAAATGCAATCGATTATAGGGTTCAAAGAGATCACGATGATGCCTGGTGAAACCCCGTGGGATTTAGACCAAAGACTGAAAATCATTATTCGTGAGGCTAACATGACATTGACGGATGCACAACACTCTGCTTGGTTTATGGCATCTGAACACCACATCTGAGGATGACTCTATCACAACAGAAGATCTCAACCCAGGCCAAAGCACTAGAGACAACGATGAGGTTACATGAAACTTTGTTAGAAGACCTAGGGTTGGGAGTTCAACAAATCCAAGCGCAGGTCCAAAACTTGCGTTTGGAAATGATGAAGTTAAAACAAGAACAAGTGCCACAACCAGAAGTCTAGGAGGAAGTATGGTGTCTAAAGTGCAGAAACCAGGGACACAACAAAGATCACTGCTCGGTCTCAGTGAATTTTGTGACAATAGGGAGACCAACACTGTTGCGACCAAAGGCATAGGCAGGATAAGGCACCATAGCCCTACTCTAGTGTGCAATTTGTTAGGTGGGAGGAAAGCACAACACGGATAACTACCATCTACTACCAAAATACAACCAGACCCCCCAACAACTATTTTGCAACTTTTGCAGGTCGGTAGGCCATGAGGAAAGAGAGTGTCGTAGCTACGAATTGTTAATGGACCAGGCACCGGCGTACAGAATGCAGACTGAGTTGTGAGGTTAGGATCCAGCCATGGCGATTGCACGCAGTGGGTTCCAGGGCTGTGGACAGGGACGGGGCAGAATGGGGCCAGGAAGGGGTCATGGGTAACTAATTTGTTACAATTGCGGGGGACCAGGACATTATGCATGGGATTGTACCAACCCCAATAGAATTTCATGTAGTTATTGTGAGCAATTCAATCATAAGCTAATATATTTTCCAACGCTAGTGTTCCACGGAAGACAGCATCCACAGTAGGGGATGTACCCGAAAAAGGGAGACACAAAGCAGAATTGGTCCGGAGGGCATCACCTCACTCAGGGGCATGTCGGCCAACCACAACAGAGAGGCAAAAGGATGGACAAACAAAGACTATGGATAGACACAAAGTTCCTAAGTCGCCTTTGAAAAACATTGAGGATTGGGATCACGCGGACAGCAACACAGGTCTTGCAAAATTGCAACACAAGCTGTAGTAGACAATACGATGAGCATAAACGAAGGTTGAAATTGGCTATAGTGATACAAGGAGGTCCTGGATGGGGCTCGCTCACTAGAGCTAAAATCCTAGCACAGGGTGTTCTGTGTTGACCGAATAGAGCAGAATGAACACTATCGGTCGCAAGGATGGATTGCAACAATGCAGCAGGAGACGGACGAAGCATCACAAGAGACAATGAAGAAGCAGTGAAATAACGAATGTCACTCCGAGGCAGGTGAACTGTGAAGCCACGACAACGCGTCTGGCCGCACCAACGAGTGACTCGGGACAAGTCACAATGATTGTGTTGGGGGAACATTGAGTAGCAGAAGCCCCGTGCAACGGTTATAAGGTTCGAAGCCCGCACTTTTTGGAAAGGTAAAAGTAAAGATTATGCGAGAAGTAAGGAGTGTGATTTGTAGTAGGTCAAAGTCAAAGGGTAGTCCGCCCAAGAATAATGTAAAGAAATGTAAGTTGAGTCGGCCCACCCATGGATCATGGTGCATGGAAAGGTATAAATAGAGAAAGGCTCTAAGGGTAGAGGTAGCTAAGTTTTGGTTATGACCTTAATGTAATGGATTTTTGAGAAGAGCAATTGATAAGCCTCTGTAAGTACGAGTCGAGAGTGTTAGTAGTCGATAGAGACTCTGCAGTTGTGTGCGGAGAGGCCTAGAAGATTCCACAACTGTGTGCGCGAACCCCTGCAGCTGAGTGCGTAGGATAGATCTAGATGTAATGGTGAAGAAAGTGAATAAAGATAAGTTTCTTTGATATGATTCTATGTTAATCTGAAGTATCGCGAATCTAGCTTATTGAATAATTGATATTATTGTTTGATCTATGCGCCTCTGTTTACATTTTGAATACATGTGAATCCGCGGTTAATCTAAGTATGTGAACTAAGTAAAGATAATAAATGTTTGCTTAAAGGGCTTTCTAAGTAATACTTCATCACCTAGAGTAGATCTGTAAACAGCGCGCTAATAACCAGTAAAGAGTGTTCCGGGTTTAGATCTACGCAAAACAGGCCAGCGCGACGCTACGAAAGGTTGTGTGAACCCTCCAGATCTCATCTAGATACCCCAAGGGTGTCGAAACCTGGTTCCAGCACCCTCCCTTGCTACCTCGAGTGAAACATCAATCCGCGCTCCGCGGACTATTACCGAAAGGGCCGATAGCTGCGATATTTGCTTGGCTAAATAATTCTTCTGAACCTGGATTAGGCCCATATAAGCCAACAAGTGGCCTCTACACAATTTTTTAGGGGAGTCAGTCCCAGGGTTACTGTTGGGTTCAACTGTCCAGGTGGCCAACATGAGAGCTGATTGAGTTGCTTGCAAGCAACACAACTTGAAAAGAATAGCTTGGTGCTTCTACATTGTTTTGGTTGATAGTCGATTGAGTCGATGATAGGGTGATGGTTCGGCTGTCAGAGGAGAGTCTGGTCATCATAACTTTCGGCAAAAATGGATAAGTGTGTGAACAATTGAAATATTCTTAGGTGATCATACGAACACACACTCACATGACTCAACGACGAAATGACCCAAACCATCTAGACACACATGTTCAAAATGACTAACCAACGATGCAAGTGAAAAGCACGACACTCGTGGTTGATTGTTCATTGATTAAGACGATGCTTGCATGACAGTGATTGTGACTCTGTGTGTGAGTGCGACAGATGTTTTCATAGCGAACACAACAAGCACATACGAAGTGAAGACTTCGAGCATAACCAGAACATGGTTGCAAGCATGACTTAAACACCAGAATGCAAAAAATTGAATGAAATGAACAAGCAAGGTGGATGTGAGGGCTCACACGAGCTCACGGAGCGAACCTGAGTGTGTGCAGTCATCAAGTGAACTCTTCAAGGGAGGCTCTGAAATTAGTGCAGGCCAAAATTTTAGAGGGTTGTTGTAGCTGCTACAACAATTGGTTACATGGAATGATGTTGTTTCCACATACAATACCTTTAAGGACAATCTGCTACAGTCCAGAGTTGGGTCTTTTGTTTGAAGGTGAACCAACTACAACCAGTGAAGTACAAGCAAGCCAAGCACTAGATGCACCAATAGTGCATTGACTTGAGGCAAAGTCAATGGGTTATGGTCAGGTTCTGTTAGGTCCTCCGTTTTTTTGGAAAACATAATGGTCAACAATTGTTGAAGGAAAATGGCCAAAGCTGTTAGAAACAGGTCATCGAAAGTGTAAAAGCGATATAGAATTAAAGTATTGGGACTTGCGCAGGAAAATGGGATCAATTTTGAAGAAATTAATAGGAAAAAGGGAAAACAACTCCCAGATTTTGTCAAAACGGATAAAATATACGTGGAATAAAGAAACCATGAAGAAGACCAGATCAAGCGAATGTTCCTATAAAGGAAAACATAGAGTGACGAATTCAACAACATTTTCATATAGATTGAGTCTCTGTGCTAGTTGTATTCAGGTTCTGCAAAACCTTTTGTTTGTGTAGAGGGTCTAATAAATGCACTATAGAGTTTGATGTAATGTTTTGGTTGAGAGAGTTCCACAGATCGATATGATCTATGATGTAATGGCTGACACTACTAATAAAATGGAGTTTGAGAATTTTTGTGTCGATGTTGTAGTTGTGTGACGAATGTATGCCACCCTTAAATTTTTTATTTTATTCATGCAAATAATGTTTTGAATTCTTCTGTAATGAATGTATGTTTCAGTTATAATATAGTTGCGTAGATGATAGTTTGTTAATGACACAAATAACATTTTGGAATTAATCTAGGTCCCTTCAATTTTTTGTTGTTATGGTTCGCCTCAGGTGAGAGGCTCCTTTGCAAAATGGAGTGAAAATGTCAATGAAAATCTAGACTACGATGACTTCCTTTGTTGGCAACTTAGGTTGAACCTAGGTCATTAACCTTTGAAAATTTTCTTCCAACACTATCATATTGTTGCCTATATTTTACTTCAACTATATTTATAATATGGTCAGTCAAACCCTTCCTCCTAGCATGTTTGCTTCATAGATTCAAAACCACTGCAACATGCTCATAGACTTTCAAATGAAACAAAAGAGGTTATGACCATCAAATAAGAGTCAAAACAATGTCAAAACCTTTTGGTTATGTTTGTCTCTAAGTTTTGAATGCTCGACTTCTTCCAAACCTCAATTTGGATAAATATTACTACCAAAAATAAAAATAAATTAACCATATATACCTATATATAAGGTTAAATATTCTACATACTGAGCCCTTCCAGAAGCCCACCAAAATTTTCACCAACTTCTGGCACTAGCCACCAAATTCTACAATTCATTCTGCAAAATGAAAATTTAAGATAAAATTAAAAATACTTTGACACATGACCACAAGGTTCCTAATAAAATGCACTACCAAGTTTTCTACGAGTGTGGCTTGTACAACATATGACTTATGATTGTATTTGTTTACGATGTGTTGAGCGTGGCTTTACAAGACCGAGAGGCCCACCCTCTTGTTAGTACCATGCTACTAATTGCAATATGATATATCACATAACTTTTCCACCTTAGAGTATCAACATACCTTATCACATATCCATGGTGTATTCCACCATAATTTGGGTTTATACCAATGTTCCCACCATTTCTTCACTATAGTAGAGGAAGGAAAGCAACTTCAAATCTAGTTAAGAAAAGATTCAATGAAACCTAAGGTACTATTGATGGTGTTGGACAATTTGCCAACACTAAGGGGGTCTCCCCAGTATGAAGTCTCAATTAGAACTCACACCATTTGGGATAGGAGCCCCATTTAGACACTGGCTCAACTACCATTGTGTGTTTTTATATTGGATATTAAATTCAGAGATAAGGTGAGATCTAGTGTAATATGTTAGAAGATTGAGGAAGAGATTAGATGTCCATTGATAGCTTATGAAACATGATATTAGAATACAACGACAACATCATAAGCAACAACGTGCTTTAAGAAAGCATCAAATAACTAAAACTAATCAACACATACGCAAGGGAAAAGTGTTAGAAATCAGCTTCAAATTAGTTTATAATCAATTACTAACATTAATATTGAACAAAAAGCAAAGATTCAAAGCCAACACACAAGCTACATGAAAATGAATTAGTTCATAAACATGTAACAAGTGTGTAAACCACGAGTATACAAAATTGGAATACCATATAGCTAATATAACAACATAAGAATGCACAGGAATCAATGCATGAATAAAAAGACTTCTCATTAATATAATTTCCCATTCAAATACATATATAACATGTTTTTAAAAACCCAATAATAAAATGAGAGCAATTCATATCATCTTCATAACATAGTACTATCCTCACAATCCCTCCAAGGAGCTACTAAAAGTGAAGGCTTTCACCTCCTCAAGTGAAAAAAAGCAATCCTATTACTTCATAGTGCGAACGTGATTGTGACTTCATAGTGCATGGTTGCACTTTAATCATTAAGTGCTTCACCTTTATTCTTGTATACTACTCCCGCTATTTCCTTTAGCTCTATCACGGTTTGTCTGGATCGAATGACTTATCATAGAGGTTTTGGTTTTCTGATGCATTATTGACATGTGTCCATCATATGCGCTTTTGCTTGTGCGGCCTTAGGTCCTCCGTGTATCCACATATCCATCGTTGCAATGTGCAATAGTGATGCACTCTTATGTTTGAAACATTGTATCCCCATCACTTTATTGTGTGTATTGCATGTATCATATTGTGTGCTTCGTAACTTACACATGGTATTAGATATGTAACTTTCTCTTCGGCGCATATTTGGTATTATCCTATCTTCCGACGTGCCATATATATGCTCTCTGCATGTATTGACTTTAACAGTTTTCTCATCACATGTGGATCCTTTAATGACTCTTGTTATGATCTTCATTTGTCACGGCTTGCTGGAAGATAAAATGACACTTGGCCATCACAATTTTTGTGTGTGAGAGAGTTCTGTGAGAGAATTTCGTTGGCGGTGGAAATTACAGTAATAGGAGGGCTTGGTTTGCTCCTCTATAATAGGTCAGTGCGAGAGTACTATCACACCATCGCTCCCTACTGTATCATCACATAACCTCTAGCCTCTATTCATGTGCCATGTGCTTGACATGGTAAACATTTTAATGCAATCTTAGACTCCTTATCTAACTTTATTGCACCACTTGCATCTAGTTATCAGTGCCCTTATGACTCCTTCTCCTTTCAATGTAGAATCGATGCAGCCTCCACAATGCATTGGCTCCAGCACACTAATAAAAAATAGGAGTTAGCATGCCTGAAGACTATAAGCACGCAATGCGCTCACAGGGTGAGGGTAGATGAGATGGGCATAGGCGCATTGGGTAGGTGTAGTCGATGGATACACTGGTGTTTGGGAATGTGCAATGCGTCGGTCAGGTTGAGAGGGCAAGGTGGATCATTGTCGCACCTCATACGGCCAGGGATATAGCATTGTGTCTCTCTCCTGCACTGGTGCACTTAATTCAAAAATGAATTTCCCTTGGGCATAGGTGCACTAAACTTTTTAGGAGCTAGATTTGAGGTTAGAGCTCCAGATTGCATGAGTGCACCTATCACACGTGTCATGGAAATCAAAATTTTAATTGAGTTTGTTGGGTTTTAACCTTTATACCATCTGAATCTTATTTTTCTAGCGCACGACGACATATTTGTATTTCCTCTGACAGTTTGACGTATGGTTCCATCGTAATTACCTCTGTGACATGTGATGGTATTGTTCCTTGCAATATATCTTAACATGCGGTGATTGTGTCATTACTTTTGCATAACTACCATAACTCTTCATCATCTTTTCTTTAATACACTCACCCCTACTGTTTGATATATGTGCATTATTGCTTTATATCGTTTACAAACTTTACATTATGAAAAATAAAAAGTGAGTTACATCATTTTTGTTTCTTCAATATTATTATATTGTTTTTTATCCCTGTGATTTTCTAATCCAACAAAATACATAGTAATGTGAATTACATTCCAGAATGTTATAAAAAAAAATCATTTTTTTTTCTATTTGTAACTGGCTTTGTCACATGTTTTATCATTGGTGAGGATATCACGCTCATTAAAAAAAAAAACTTACTTGGAACCATGTTGATGCCCCTTTTTGACAGGTTGGATGCAATCGTCTTTTGTTCTATATATATATGTATTGGAAAGAGATGTCCTGGAAGGAGCTTACCAATGACCTAATGTGTGACATCCAATTTGACAGAATTGGAGGGTTATAATCTATATAATCCTTTACCCAGTCTATAATTCCCTTTGCACCCCCATAAATTTGTAGATGCTCCAAATCCAACCATTTTGCCAGTAAAAGAAGGCCCAATAGTGAAATGATGTATGCACCACAGCCACATTTCCTCTGTTTGGCAAGCCTCATAAAAAAAACATAAGGGGAAATCTATGTTAATATTCTTTTATTTCGACATTCTTTTCTATGTGTTTTTTATCCAAATTCCACATTCTTAGTATTATGCCACAAATTGTAGAGTGGCTTCCTTGAGCACTAGCTCTTTCATGTCAAATATTTTAGAGTTTATGAACTTCCAAATAGTCCATATAATGAAAAATGGAAGGTATTGATGTGTACACTAGTTTTTTATCCACTATCCCATACATACTTCCAGTGTTATATGCACCTTTAGCGTGCCAATGTTTAGTGCATCCAACACTCCATCCCATACCGCCCTTGCAAAAGAACATCTTAATAGCAAATGATTTGTGTCCTCAACTTCCATTCTGCACATGTGACAAATATTGGGACCATTGAAACCCCTATGTTGTAGTTGATCCCATGTGAGGATTCGACTATGAATGATCAACCAATTGAAAAATTTGAGCATTTAAGGTATTCCTTGCTTCCAAGCAACATTAAACTATTTGTATCTAGTGTTAATTTTGTTTGCTCTTGTAAAATTTTGATATATCTCTTTTACCATTTGTTGTTTTTTCTTATACGTGTCATCCCATATCATCCTATCGTCCCTTTTTGTAATGCATATTCCTGCTTCTTGTAATTCGTTGGTATATGTTTCCCATTCTATCGCTTGATTTCCCATGAAGGCCAAATCTATCGCCCTATACTAGTTTTGTATAAAAGTTAATTGATTGTGATCCTTCTTGATCTGTGAAATGTATTTGATATCCCTGTTATGGAGGGAATGTATTATGTTTATTGATAATGAGCGATTCTCCGTGATGCCCTTAATGGCATCCAAGCCAATCTCAATCATTTGTTCGTTCCCTACTTTCCACTTCAGAAAACTCATCAGCCAATTACATTTCTTTAACATGTTGTGCCAGATATATGAAGTTCCCTTCTATCCCTTTGTTCCTCCCCTAATCCATATGGTGAAATGTTGTCCACTCATATATTTGTCTCTTATAATCATGGACCATATGTTTTCTTTTGACATCACCCTCCATATGCTTTTAATCAGGGCCCTACTAAAATGATGTGTGTCCAAAATGCCCCACCCTCCCTGATCCACAAGCCTAGTTATCTTTTCCCTCTTACCAATTGAATATTTTTCTCTTGGTAGAGATCCAACCATAAAAACGCAACCATGATAGAATCCACATTCTGCACAATAGATTTAGGTAATATGAACAAATTCATCCAGTATATGGAGATGTTTTGTAGAATATACCGGATGAGAGTCAGTCGCCCTCCCATAGTCAACCATTTTAAAGTCCATCCTCAAAATTTCTTTTCAAAATTTTCAATTAGTGAGTCCCATTCTTTTATTCCATATTTATTTAGTTTTAGTTCAAAGCCCAAGTATGTGAGACCTTCCTCCATATGGGTGGCAGATATTCCAAATAGGTCACATAATTCCCTGGACGAACTATCCTTCGGGTTTGCAGAAACAAGAACTAGTTTTTTCTCGCTCATAATCAATCCCTTGGCCTACCCAAATTCCGACATATTCTGATAAATGTGCTCCCATTCTTGTTTATTTGCACTTCCCCCAAATAACAAGTCATCTACAAACATCAGATGGGTGATGTTGATGTGTCTAGATACTTGTACATCTGATCATAAAGAATGACCCCTCGCGTGTCGTATCTAACAACTCAACCTATACATGATAAGAAGAATTAGGAGTGGGAATAACGAACATCCCAGTCTTAAGCCCCTAAAAGCCCCGAAAATAATTGTGAGGGAGCCATTTATGAGGGCTACATAGTTTGTGGTGGTGATACATGCCATTATCCATTTAATGCTGAAGGGGTCAATGCCAACCTTATGTAACACCAACCTCATATATTCCCAGTCAATACAATCATATGGTTTTACCATATCAACCTTTAGCATGCATGCTTTTCTCCTATAAGTTTTAATAGTGTACAGACATTCTTGTGCAATTGCTATGGCATCTTGTATTTTCTTTCCATCTAAGAATCCAAACTTCTCTAGAGTAAAGTGTTTAGAAAGAGATCATTTTATCCTGATAGATATCGATTTTGATATCATCTTATATATTGTATTACAAAGTGAAATGGGTTTGTAATCAACAAAGGAAGAAGGGGTATCCTTTTTGGCTATTAGTGTAATGAAAGTGGTGTTCATGGACCCCAGAATGTAACCCTTGGTCCTAGATTATTCCACCACTGCTAGGAAAGCGGCCAACATCAATTCCAAACAATGAACGAATAGTTAAACTCCCCAACCATCCGGACCTGGACTTTTGTCCTTTACACATGATCGGGATTTAAATAGGAACACAACAAATTACAGAGATAACTATAAACACAGATATGCAGTGGAAATAATACTTCATTTCATTAATGTAAAACACTGAAATATGCTTACAAATAGTAATGGAAATAAACCAGTTAGGGTGGTGGTAGCTTATCTCTGAGAAGAGATGTGTTGGCTACATGCCTCTGAACTGTGTTACAATGAGGCTCGAAGGCCTATTTATTGTTGAGAAACAATGGAAAACCCTTCACATCCCAAAACCTAACTCTAGAAGATGAAATGCTAAACTATGGGCCCCATTTGGGTAAATTGGTACATCAACTTCCCAAGGTCGTAACTTTGGCATACGATCTCCGTTTAACGCGTAAAATAGCTTGTTAGAAAGATCTATCCGAGCACTACCACTTTGGGAAGGTTAACACCGGTCCATGGACCATTGTTGCCCCCAAATTTTACAAAAAAAAAATGTCATTTAGGGCCTCAAAACAACTCCTGAAGTTCAGGACCAGAAAAAACTGCTAAAAATAGTAAGTTGTGCTACAATTAAGGAAACTGAAAATGCTGAGAGAAACAATGGTGGGGATCCAGGTGGAATTGGCAGGTGGCCACCAATATCCACCTAGATCATTCCTCTCCCCTTAGGAAGCAATGGTCCCCATTGTGTTGAGTTCC
>APFE030100419.1:2816-55343 GCA_000404065.3 Pinus taeda
CCGGCTCAGATTGGATTACCAACGGAGCGGCCCTCAATACTCTGATACCGATGTAGAATTTACAAGGTAAGTTCCTGCCAGAAAGAACCCAAAAGGACAAAATACCGCTCACAACCAGATCTCAAAGCAATACACCAGTATTTTGACGTGGTTAAAAACCCTTCAGAGAGGAAACAGCCACGGCCTGCGCCAACGTGGCTACTACAGGCAATTTATTAATAAAAGAATGAAAATTTACATAAGCTTCTCTCATGCACGGTTAACCTACAAATGACCCTCCATGCGCTTAAAATAGAATTCATGGACCAATCGGGTGTCAAGCCACGGATCAAGTGTCGGTAATACCGAGGAGAGAATGAACCGTCGGATCACTACATATCGTGACCGTCGGATTATAAGTTACAAAATGTACAACGGTAAAGAAACACACTTTACCTAACTCTATACCTAACTCTATACTAGACCAAGTTGAACTTAACTATTTCCTATGTGTCGGAATATCCTAACACTCATGAAGGCTTGGGTCAGTAATTTTGTCTTCTTCATTCCAGATGATCTCAATAGCAGAGCTCTCCTTCATGGGATTCAAAACAAGGTAATCTTCATCATCACGATCTGAATCTAGATTTGAAATATCTGACTTGACTTTGTCACATTTCGAGAGTGAAACTTGAATTTCATGCATGTTGTCTTCTTCTATGGAAATATCTGAAATAAAACCTTCTCTTTCATCATTTTCCACTGTACTAAGATCTTGATCCGACTGCAAAGTTTCCTGAGCATCTTGATGGGTATCCTCTAAGCTCTCTTTATGTTGCTGAAATGGATTTTCATACAGGGCCTCCATGATCTCATCGTCTATGAAGTCATCATCTTCATAAACTTTTTCAAGATTTTCAATAAAACTATGAACATGTTTGCAACAGTTCTGAACCAAATTTAATGATGGATAAGATTCTTTATATCTTTCAAAGAAAATGGTATGTAAATCCTTCAAATAATAAATACAAGCAGGCGACAAAATTTCATACCAAGATCGGGCTTCACCTTCCAAAGTGGCCATGAATATCTTCATCGGGCAATCTTCAGGAAAATCAACCTTCAACTTGCAAATATGTATGTGAAATCTAACCAGATGTAAAGCAACATCCTTCCTATCATCATCTTTAAACGTAGGAAAATTCCTTTACCAATCTACCTTAGGAATTTTATTTGGAAAACCTGGAATGTGATCTTGGCTCATGGGAGTATACCTTCGATCTAGCGAAACCATTTTGATAATAATGAATTCACCAAGAAATTCTTCAGGCTATTGGTTCTTGAAGAGTGGAGTTGCCATAAAAATTATGAGGCTTGGGATTCTTCGACACTGGAGTTGTCAGGTGAATGATTTTAGCCTTCTTGTGTCTGATCATTGTCCACCATCAACAATCAGATCTAACTTTGATACATGCAATGGGGTGATTGTTTAGATCAGATTTTCAGTTTATAAACTAGACCGGAGATTGACTAAAGAAACTTTCATCTACTTTTACTAACACAAAGCAAGAGCCTTTCGAAGGCTACCTGGCTAATCTTCAGACTTCGTTTGTAGCTTATAAACAAATAACAATAACAAACAAATAAACTTTTCTTCCCTAGTATGGTCGCAACTACGTTAGAGCCTAGATTTACCTCAGGCTGAAAAGGTAAGCTTCTAGGTCCGCATCAAACCACGCTCAGCCTCGTAGCTAGCCCTACGAGGACAGGAGAGGTCTCTCTCTGGGTCAATCTCAGCAAAATATAATCAGATGGGGCTTGATATGAACAATTTAATGAGTAATCTTAGGCTAGGTATGAAGTGCAAGGATTTGATTTGATTTTTTGGGGATTTTGACTTGGAAAATGGGAAAGGCAAATTTGGGTTTGGGGATGAGGCCAAATTTTTGCAGAGTTCAGGTTCGGGCAAGGAAGGCAGTCATTTTGATGCTTTAGATTGAATGAATGGATGGATTAGACTAGTGAGGAGCTAAGGAGGGAAAGAGGGTTTCAAGGGTCCTCCTCAAATAGATGAAAACATTGAAAATTAAACAAAATTTCAAGGCAGAGCACAACAGTCCAATGAATTCTACCTTAATCACTCATTTGTTTATTTTCAGAAGAAAAGAGAAGGGAAAATGATTCACATAAACATCAGTGAACTTACAATTACATAGAGAAAAACACCATCAAAACACAGAGCCACATGGATCCCAACAAGTGTTGCAAAACCCTGGTCTTTCCTTTTCCAAAAATGCAGAAATCAGATGTACAATGAAGTGCCAAGCAATCCCAAGTGTCCAACCCTGAAAATGAATCATAAAATACATGATATAGACTAGCCCAACCCATTTCCATGCCTCTAGGGTTCGAGCTCATCATTCTAGGAGCTGTTTCAACCAATTCTAAACAAGGCATTGAGATCTAGGCAATCAAACAACTTGCCTCTATATGCTAGGAAACTGATTCATTCACTCACATTTCACCTTTTGGTGAATGAATCCTTTAGAACAAGTAAAAATGTGCCAATATTACATCAGGTTATCAAATTACATAATGGTAGATCAATAGTTACATCTAAAAGTAAAACTAGTCAAAACTGGGCGAATTTCTAAGCTGAAGAGTGAAAATGAGGCCAAATTTCTCTATGCGCCACGCCCAAATTCTCTATGCGTCATGCTACTTTGGAGCTGACTTTGAGGCCCTTCCCAAAGTCCAAATTGAGCTCATGATAGCTCGTTGGAAAGACCTCCTGCCTACTCTCCAACCCAAGTGGCATTTCTGGATTTGGTGTCCATTTTCCCCTCCAAATCCAATATCCCAAGACTGCTTCTTGTGTGTCAAAATAGGGGCAGTGAGGTCATTGTTTGAGTATTTTATGACCTTTTGAGGGCTCAAAACCTGCCCAACTTTATTGGACATAGATAGGCAAGCATAAATCTGCATGAAAAATCTATAAATGCAAAGTTTTTTGGATTTGGAGCTCCCTAGCAAAAGCGAGCGCCACGTGGCGCAACACATAAAGCAAAAAACCCTGTGTTAAAAATTTCTGTGCGTAGCGCCTTTTTTGCAGACTAGGTTTGAGGGCCTTTCCGGTGTCAAAATTGGGTGTGGGATAGCTAGTTGGAAATCTTATTGAGTCTACCTTCCAACCCAACTTTAATTTTTCAATTTGGAGTTCATTTTCCCTTCAAAGATCAAATCTCCCAAGACTGGTCAAAATGTGCCAAATGCGGCTACCTCAAGGCAGAGTGTTGCAGTCAACGTTTGAAGATGTTACTCAACTCAAAATTGAGCTCATGATATCTAATGGGAAATATATTTGTGTCTAGTTATCAGTTGACTCATCAAGGAAGTCATTTGGCCAACCAAGCTAGGAGAAAACTTGATTTTCCCAAGGTCACTTCAGAGGTGCATCAATTATCTCGAGGCAACTGTAGTTTTGACATTTCTCTAAAACCATGACACCTATGTAAACAATGAAGAAAATTTTTCTTACTTGGCCTATTGTAGACAAGAACCTCTCTCATTTTTCCCAAATTCATCTTCCCTTGCTCAGAAAGATCATTGGAGTAAAATTTATCCCGATGTGTGGAACAGGGGATTTGTCGAAATGAAGTGAAATGAAGGGGATACGTGGCTTCTAAATTCTTGAGAAAATTTTTGGAAGTATGGAGGGATGGTAGGAAGTAGGGGAAAGTGGAAGTTCAAATATTGAGTGAGGGGAAGGGGTCCAAAAAGGCTAAAAACAGGCCTAACCTGGAAAATTGCCAAGTTGTAGCAAGAAACTAGGGTTTGTGCGAAAATGAGGAATTCGAGGGATATCAGTGATGGGAAGTGTTTAGTAAGGTATATTAAGGATAGAGGAAGGTGTATGAACATCAGAATATAAGTTTTACTGATGATTTGACCATCCAAGAGAAATTGCCTTCAAAACCCTAGGAGAGGGAAACGAACTTTACCTAGGCACAACTAAAGCATGAACAAGGCATAAAATGACTCAATGAAACTTGGCATGATGATGAAAACCCTCTAAATGATGGTACATTCTGCCTAATGGTGATATGAAGCTCTTGGGACAACAATTAGGGTTTGGGGATTTATGGTTAGGATTTGGGAAAAATGAGAACTTGGGATAGGGGATTAGTGGATTTAGGTGGTAAGGGAACTTAGGGAATAAGGGAATCAATGGAAAAATGGGTAAGGGAATAAACTTGGTGGCAAAACAGTGAATCAAAACCCTAGGCAACAACTTTTTTTGAGGAATTTCAAATGGTAGGGTTTGATCTCTTTAAACACTCACCATGAAACACACACCATCAAACAATCATCAAACTTGGACAAAGAGCAATGACAAAGGGTCAACCTACTTGGAATAGTGTGAATCCATGCATTTTTGGGCGATTGGAGGGAGTTCTGGAAGTTTTCAAGCTATCTAGCTGCGTGTGCCGCACATCCAGCCCAATGCGTCATGCCTGTGCTTTTTTACATTGTAAACTGAGGCCCAATGCGCCGCTCCTGGTGAGTGCGCCCGATAACTTACAACAATGTTTTACCCAAGCTTCACACTCATTCACCCAAATTGTTTAGCTTTGGTATTCTTTGCTCTCTTGCGTCTAAATGAACTATTGAAGCACAAGAATCTCTCCTATGGCATGGACTTTGATTCTTCATTTGGCAAACCCACTTTTGTAATGTTGCAAACTTTGGAACTTTCAAATAACTTTGTTTTTGCTTCCACTTTGATTTTTGGCTGAATGATGAAACTCTGTCTATTTTTGCAGGGATGATTGGCATGTAATTTCGGCAAAGGATGACGAGGGCTGTAGTTGAAGTACCTCATGATTGAAAAACTCTAAAAATTACATATTTATTACAAACCATAAATTTGATGATTTCTTCTTCAAAACAGAGTTTTGAAGAAGAATCATGATCAAACATATTGATGATGAAATTTTGCAATGAAAACTCATTTTGAACCTTCCTCATGTGCCTGTGGACATTATTGGACACTTTGAAGACAAAAATTTGTGAAACCCTAGACCTAATGACTGACATGACTCTTGGCTGACCAAAAGATTATCCATAATGACTGTGAAATTGATTTGATGAACTTTGATGATAAGACATGAACCAGCATGTACATGACATGAGGGAAGTATGGAGATAAGAATCTTCCGCCAGAAGATCGATGCTCCTAATGGAATGTAGATGATCGAGCTGAATGAGACACCTAAAATGAAATGCAACAAAAGAGGATTTGATCTTTGACAGAGGGATGAAGATACCGACACTAACAGTATGTTCTAGGACTAAAGAAGAATCTTGTTTCATTCGCGGTATTGGAAGAATGTGGCTATGATGTGATTTTTAGTAAGGGAAATGTTTTCCTTAAAAACATCACCATGGGATAAGTGAAATAGATTAGTGGAAAAGTCAAGAACTTGTATGCTTTTGATGTGCAAGATGCATGCAAATCCTTGAGGAGCAATGCAAAGGTTAGAGACTTGCTGGTTGAGAGGGAGAGAAAATTACCTCTCAACATGCACCCCCAGAAGAAGCTGCAGAAGTAGCTTTAGGAAGTTGTGGAGTAGCCACAACTAGAAAAGCTAAGAGGAGACCAAGTAGAGAGATTCACTGAAGCATAGAATAAGCAGTCTCAGATAATTGTGGAGCAGCCACAATTGGAGAAGCAAAGAGGAGACTGAGTGGAGGCATCCACTCATGCAGAGACCTCCAATAGGGGGAAATTTCAATCCAGGTGGGCAGAGGGAGCACATGTAGCCATACCTCAAAGTGTGAGGTGGGGTGATGTGAAGTGATAATCCCAAGAGGGATGAAATTGGGCAAGATCCATTGAGAGGTTTTATCTCATGGATTGTACCTTGCTATGAGAGCCCAAAGTACACAGTAGGATGATGGATCAGTGGTGATTGATGCAGTCAGAGATCAGAGTGATAGAGGCTAGAGTAGTCAAATACTGAAGATCGTGGAGAAGGGTTGACAATAGTGCAGAAAGGAAGAGTCAGCAGAAGCACATAGTTTTTAGTTGATAGAGGTAATAACAATCAGATACTTGGTGACAGATGTATCATACTGATTCAGGTTGGTTTTTTTACAGGAGTTGTTGTAACAACAACAATAGAGAGAAGTGTTGCATGCAAAACATTCCAAAGGTTCAGGATCAAGATAGAGTTGAATTCCTTTCTTGTTGAGAGGAAGTGTTGAAAATAGCAACATGAAATGTTAAAAAATAACATCTAGAAATTCCAATTTAATTTGTCCTTGGAATGAATTGTAATTCTTTTCTCATAACAACTTGTAATAGTTAACTAAGTTAAGTTGACTTAATTAACTTAGAAATTTCGAGTTGGAAGCCTTTCTGTAGTCATGTATATTTTCTCCCTAAATTTTAGGGGTTCAGATTGAGTTTATGAGTTGTAATTAGATAACTCAGTTTGACTAAGTTATAGACAGTTAAAACTAGTTCTAACTGTTGGTGGAACTAGTAGAGGTCTAGCAACGAGTTGGTGCACTAGTGCATCCTCAATGCTACTCCAATTAACTAAAGATTCCCTCGTGAGAAAATCATTCATGTCATTTCAGAGGAAGACCCAGTTGAGACTAGAGTGCAGGGACAGTGTACTACTAGTTGTATGGTTTTCTGAGTTGTACAGATCATGCATGCAATCAGAGAAGGACCTAAGTTTGGATTTCATAGTTTTGGAGGAAGGATTTCCAAATTAAATATGTTTGGATTCTCATAGGAATTTCACAAGGAAATAAGGGCTTGGAGAGCTGTAGAATAGGTCAAGAGTTTGGCTTGAGCTAGCTTGTGAGCTAAGAGTTTATTATACTTGTGCAAGATTGTTCGTGTGAGAATAAGATTTGTATTCTCATCTTGGATTTCTGAATAAGGAAATATAGATATTAGGGGTTTTGAGTTGTGGCTTTCCCCAAATACATATTGTGTTATGTGCCATTGATTATATTCCTCTTTTCAATTACTATTTTCATCGATATTTATGGGCTTCCACTGTAAAGAGTAGAGTATATTCTTGTCTTGTGTTTTAGGAAATTACATGAGTTGTGAATCTAAATGGAGGTCAAGATTCATTTTCATGGGTTAAAGGAGTGGCTCTCTGCTGAAATTTATGGCTATGAGCCATGACCAAGGGCACATGCAAGATAGATTTGAGTTGTAGATGTGAGGAGGAACTGGCATCATCCATGTGTTCCAAAGGTTTTACCTCGTAAAATTCTAGTGGAGCTCTGGAAAATCCCACTAGGATTTAAATGTTGGGACGGGGTGGCAAGGTGGGGCCTAGTTGGACAAATTCATGTTAAGGCCACATATGCTAAGTTAATTGTGTTTTCTGAAAACAAAAAAATCAAACCCCCAGATTGTGATTTGACTTATACTAGAAATAAATGATATGTGACAGGTTGGGAGAATGTAGGGGCCCATGGTCAATGTGATATGTTGTAACCCGCCTCCTCCCACATTTACCAATTTTCACTAATTTTCCAGGGGTAAACATGATTTGAGGGTCACTATGATAAGACTCAACCTTCTATATGACCTTAAGGAAATGGAGTCGACAAATTAAGACTTTACTGACCTCCCTCAGGTGCCACAGGACCTCCACGGAGGAACCCAACTCCTACAAAAGTCCAACCCATAAGTTAACTCTTTGTTTCACTAACCTAAAGCCTCAACCACTCCCTTGCCAAGGCCTCGAAGTGACTGTAACCCTTCAGTTGCTCCCATAAGCTTTCTTCCCAACGACTGTGGAATTTTCCAGTTAATTCTATGCCAGCAACCTTGAATTCTGGGCCACTTATTTAGGGCTAAGACTTAGGCCCCTGCCTGGAACTCAATGAAACTTCGAGAAATGATGAATCACATAGAAATAAGGCTTACAAACCAGGACTTGACATGACATCTCCCAACTAGGACCGACATTCCGTCAAACACATGATGAACATGCAACCTGCAGGTCATGAATGCATATATGAACATAAGGTTCTGAAAACTTATCTGAGGATTAAAAAGAAGGATTTATGCCTTCTCATAATGGTTTTTATAACAATAATTAGGTCATGCATTCATTAATCATACATTTAGTGAATGAAATTTGATAAGATCCATACTTAGTTTTGTCATATAAACATGCTTATCATCAGCATATAACCAGATAGATAACAATGACATAAAAACCATTAAAGCCACATAATAACAAGTACATTTAATTATCAAAGACAAGAGAAAATTAGCTCTTATTAATGATATGAAAAATCCAACCAAGTCAGGGACTTCCACGTACCACCCGAACATAGATTGGGTTGAACCAATTCTTTATTTCATCCAATCACCCCCATGCCATATTCCAAGCATGAATGTGGGATCTAATGGGAGAAACCAATCCATAAATAGACAAGGGAATCCATAGGTTAAACCACCTCCACCCTCACCATACCATGATCTCACCTAAACCAGCTCCGAGATCACAAAACCAAATTGAGCTTGGATGCCTCAAAATTCCTACACCATCCCTTGAGGAATTTTCCTGTCTCCACCCACCTTTTGATGGATTCCTGGATAAAACCATCTCCACCCCAAACCCTTGGGATTTTCCTAAGACCACCTCACTCGAATCCAAAACCTTTCGGAAATCCAAAGCTCAACCAAGAAAGAATCCCATCACACCATGACTATCCATAAATGGCAAGGAAAGTATAAAAACAATTGTCAAAACTCGGCATAATCCATGCCACCGACAACAGTGAAACCAAATACACACATGCACATACCATGCATTCCAAAACCATCTAGGGAATCATACATGCAACCTATTACATGTAATTATTCTTGTTGAAGTTGTTTGATATAACCTTTCCTTGCTTGATCCTTGATTTATTTTTCTTTCCTTGTCCTTCCTTGTCCTTCTATGCCCTTCCTTTTATTGTTTTCTTCCCTTCTCCTCTTGGTGCTCTTCTCCTCTCTGAAAGCAAATTATGAAAATGAATTCTCCAAATGCCACCAACTAATGCTCTGATGTATTTTTATTATTTATGCCTCTTATTTCTTCATTTTTCCTTAATTTTCCTTCAATTTCGTCCTTACGTGCAACCTGTGACCTTTCACTTCCATTTTCTCCTATTTTCCTTTATTTTTATAAATAAAATGCCAATAATACCTTTTTTTCCTTTTCAAAGCCTTTGCCAATTTCCCCTTAGCAATAATACACAACAAGTGATTCTCACTAGGATATTTTTCCCAACATTAAGCTTGGAATAAGTGTCCCTTGACCTTGGTCTTATTTTTCCTTTACTAACTTTTATTACATGAAACTTTAACTTGGGGTTGTTATAGACCCCTCCCCCTTAGGGGAACACCATACTCAATGTTCTATGACACCCACAACCAACAAACGTTGAAAACCAAAACATACTACCCATGGATCTTTATAAGCCATCTCATTGTAGTATTTACAATGAATAACTTGCTTAAAAGAAAAACCATCATGACAAACATGAGAACATGACAACCATACCACTTATTGGAGCTTTATAACACAACTCATGGTGGTATTTACATTCATTTACATATATACATATACCAAAACTACTTTGCTTCAACCAGAAAATAATGAAGGATACATAGCCTGCATCTGATCAGTCATCTCCCATGTAGTTTCATCGGGTCCAAAGTGCTTCCACTGCACTTTAACTTGCTTGATTTCTCTGTTCCGGAGCATGAGTTGTTTCCACTACAATATGCACTAAGATTCCAACTAAAATTCTCCATAGTTCCACCTGCAATACAGACCAATCAATAACATGAATCAACATCTTTTACATATCTTTTAAGCAATGAAACATGGAAAACAACATGAAATTTCATTGTTGGAGGTAGTGCAAGTTTGTAGGCCACTGATCCAATCCTCTCAAGGATCTCAAAAGGCTCGCAATACCATGGTGCCAACTTGGCACATGATCCAATCCTCAAGGAGATCTTCTTGGGCTTGATGCTCAATTACACATGCTTGCCAACCCGAAACTCCTTAAATGCCCTTTGCTGGTCTGAATAATTTTTTTTCCTATCATGTGCTACCTTTATATTTTTCTTTATAACCTACATTTCCTATTCCATTTCTTCCAACATATATGGTCTAATAAGTACCCTGTTCATTGGATCACTCTAGTTGATGGGAGTATTACAACTCTGCCCATAGAGTGCCTCAAATGGACTCATCCCCAATGACTCTTGATAATCATTGTTGTAAGCAAACTTGACCAATGGAAGGTACTCCTCCCATCTCCTTTGTTGGTGCACGACATACATCCTCAACATATCCTCCATAATCTTGTTGACCCTCTCTGTGTGTCTATATGTCTATGGATAATAAGTTGTATTGAAGGCCAACTCTGTCCCCAAACTTGCAAACAACTCTTTCAAAACTTGGAAGTGAACTTAGCATCCCTGTCTAACATAATCTTCTTCAGGATGCTATGCAACCTCACTATCTCCCTGATGAAGAATTGTGCCACCTCACTAGTTGAATAAGTAGTCTTTACTAGAATGAAGTGAGATATCTTGTTCAACCTATCGACCAAAACCATGATAAAATCGTGTTTCCTCAATGTATTCAGAAGACCTATAATCAAATCCATGGAAATGACCTTCCATTTCCATTGTGGAATCATAATAGGCTGAAGCAACCCCACCTGGATGCTTACACTATTATTTCACCTACTGATAGTCCAAACATCTAGCCACAAACTCTGCCACTTCCTTCTTCATATTCAACTGATAGTAAAATTTCTTCAATGTTGTCAAAATCTTATGATGTCATGGGTATCTTGAATATGGATTGACATGAAACTCCCTCAAGATAAAATTCTCAAGCCCATTGTCATATGGAAAATAGATCTTGTCCCTGAATCTCACCAAACCATATGTTGTGAGATGATAGTCTGTATCCTGATCACTTCTACCCTGTTGTAACATGTGCCTAATCTCCATGTACTTGTCATCATGTTGGTATACTTGTAAGATTTGATCCTTTAAATCTATCCCATAAGAGCTCACTGCTACAAATGGTTCATCTGCACTCTCCTACTGAGAGCATTTGCAACCATGTTCTCGTTACCCTTATCGTATCTAATCTCGAATTCAAACTCACTTATCGTGGCCAACCACCTAGCATACTTGGCATTCAGATTCAGTTGGTCAAATAGAAATCTCAACCTATTATGAGTGATCGTCAATACAAACTTCCTGCCAAGAAGATAATGCCTCCACATATTCAAGGCATGAATAATAGCTTCCAACTTAAGATCATGAGTCACATAGTTCTGCTCTTGCTCATTCAACTTAGTGGACTCATAACACACCACCCATCCCTCCTGCATCAATACCCCACCAAGTCCTCTCTTGCAGAGATTTGTACACACCACAAAATCTTTGTCTGGATCTGCGATCTTAAGAATTGGAGCATTGGTCAACAATTACTCAAAACTGGTTGCACACTCCTTTGTCCATTCAAATTTCTTACCTTTTCATTACAATGATGCGATAGGATATGCAATGGGTGAGAAGTTCTTGATGAACCTCTTATAGTACCCTGCTAACCCCATGAATGATCTAACTTCATTCAAATTCTTAGGAGCTTCCCACTCCATGATAACTTTTAGCTTTTTTGGATCCACTATTATGCCTTCCTTAGAGACAACATGTCCCAAGTAGTGTACCTATATCTGAAAGAAGTTTCACTTGCTAATCTTAGCATACAACTGATGCTCTCTTAGAAATCTCAATATTGTTGCTAAGTTCTCATCATGCTCTTCCTCATTCTTAGATTATATCAATATATCACCAGTGAATACAATAAAAAACTTATCTAGATAAGGATGCAATACATTATTCATCAAGCACATAAAATTAGTTGGGGAATTAGTCGAACCAAAAGGAACCACAAAAGAGTCATAATGTGCATACTTGGTCCTGAAAGTAGTCTTGTAGATGTCGTCTTCTTTAATCTCTACCTGATGGTATTCTGATCTCAGATCAATCTTTGAGAACACTACTACTCCCTTCAACTGATCAAACAAGTCATCAATCCTCGGAAATGGGTACCTGTTCTTAATTGCCACCTTGTTTAGTTTCCTATAATCAATGCATAACCTAAGAGTACCATCCTTATTCTTCACGGACAACATTGGTGCACCCCAAGGAAATACACTTGGCCTAATGTATCCCTTATTAAGCATTTCATTTAGTTGCAACTTCAACTCTACTAACTCTGGTGTGCTCATCCTGTAATGTGCCTTTGATGTCGGTGCTGCCCCTGGTACCAACTCAATAGATTATTCCACTTCCCTATGGGGAGGAAAATCTCGAATCTCTGTTGAAAACACATCTTTAAATTGTTGTAATACAAGGTATCTCTTGAAGATTTTTGCATCCTCCACATCATTTCCCTTTTCACTAGAAACATGAACTGCAAACATCACTCACCCTTTCCTGTAACTACACTTAGCCTTCATAATGGTGATCATCCTCACTAATGTAGGCTTCTTCTTTCCTTGCAAGATTCTATTTTTCCCATTATCATCCAGGCACTCAATAGCCTTGTCATAAAATTCTACTTTGGTCCTATGAAGATATAGCTAATCCATACCCAAAAGCATGCTATATGATCCTAGTGGCAGTACACTCATATGTGTTTCTATACGCATACCATTCAGATCAAATGAACAAGCTCTCATTAGAGGAAATTTCAGCCTAAAAGTGGCCTCCTAAGGAAAATTCAAGAAATTAATAATGACCTATAGACAATTTTTTTAATATTATTTTACTTTTATCTATGTTCCACAATATTTATTAGCACGATATATATATATATATGATATATTATATTCAACTATTTTTTCGGTGTTTTTTTAACGACATTGTCTATTGAAGCCACAATTTCACCTGAAATATATATTTTTGGACAGAATCTGGAAAATTTTCCTTTCTAGAATATGTTTTTTTTACCTATTTCACTCGTTTATATTTAACTATTTAACTATTCTATAATGACATAATCTAACTTATAGACAAAATAACATTTTTCACCAAAATTCACCGAAATTCAACAATACAATTTCAAGATTTTTTGTTGTTTAAAATACATTTTTGAATGCATAAATGGATTCAACACCCTAAAAAACCCTTGGGGCACTCGAATTATGTAGACTAGGCAATTTAAACTCAAGTTTTTAAAAATCTGTCATATTTTGATTGAAGTTAACTAGAAAAATGGTTATGAAAAAGGTCATTTCATCTATAAGTTAGACTACGTCTTTTATAATTAATTATATTTAACTATTTGATCATTTTATATTTAACTATATATTTTATATTTTTTGCAGAATTCGGAAATTTTTCCTTTTTGGAATACGTCTTTTTAATTATTTAATTGTTTTAAATTTAATTACACTTAACTATATATATATATATATATATATATATATATATATTATATATATATAATATATATATATATATATATATATATATATATATATATTTTTGGCTAGAATCTCGTAATTTCTCCTTTCTTAAAATACTTTAACTACTTTTTAACTATTCAACTATTTTATATTTAACTATAATTTATATTTTTAGTTTTAACTATTTAACTATTTTATATTTAATCATAAGTGTTCTATATTTATATTTTATATTTAACTATCTATATATATTTTATATTTAGCTAATTTTTTTTGGTGTGTTTTTATTGGGCATGGTTATTTAATGTCAAATAGTCCCACATTTTTAGTTTATATTTTTTCATTAATATTAAGATTTATATTACATTAATAACTTTTTCGATATTCTAATTCATATTGGTAAGGTAGGTGTAGTTGTCCTTAGAAAGGAAAAGCTCCTTAACAGCAACATTAGCAAGCTTGAATTCGATGCCCTCAAATCTTTGAACAATGACAAGGACATTGTTATTCTCAAAGCAGACAAGGGTGCAGTTGTGGTTATCTTAGATAAGGAAGATTACCGGAGAGAAATGTTGGACCGCCTTTGTAATAGTGGAAGCTAAAGAAATCTCAATAAGAATCCCTTAAAGAATATCTCTAAAAAAGTGGCTCTGACTATAAAATCCAATAGCATTGTTAGCTCTTTGAGCCATCAACTCATCGAGAATAACCCTATCACTCCTAGAATCTATGGTCTTCCCAAGATTCATTAGAAGGGGGCTCCCTTGAGACCCATTGGCAACATTATGGGAGGGCCAACCTATCTTCTAGGAAAGTATTTATCCCAAAAACTAAAACCCCTTGTTGGCCTTACGGAGTCCTTTGTCAAAGTATCTTCATCATTTTTCAATGAGTTAAAGGATATAAGGTTTGAGCCTGGGGATTTTCTTGTGAGTTTTGATGTGGTCTCCCTTTACACTAATATCCCCATCAATGAGACCATTGAGGTCATCAACCACATCATGGATCTTGATACTGCTAAATTGCTTGAGATTTGTCTTACCTCTACTTTCTTCAACTTTGAGGGGGAATTCTATGAACAAATGCATGGTGTTGCCATGGGCTCCCCCCTTTCCCATTGCAGCTAATATGTTCATTAAGGACTTTGAATCCAAAGCTTTGTCCTCATCTCAATACAAACCAAAGCTTTGGAATAGATTTGTGGATGACACCTATGTCATCTGGCCTCATGGTCGAGATGAGTTGGATCTCTTTCTCCAACATCTTAATAATTATCCTAGCTCCATAAAGTTTCCTATGTAATGTGAAATCACTGGGAGCCTTCCTTTTCTTGAAATCCTTATTTCAAAGGACAATGGATCATTCTCACACCAGGTCTTTCAGAAGAAAACTCACATGGATCAGTATCTTCACGTTAAGTCCCATCATTTCCCTACTCAAAAGCTAAGTGTTTTCAACACTTTAGCCACTCATACGTTTAGAGTTTCTAATAAAAGTCACATTGAATATGAGAAAACCCATCTCCTCAGGTTTTGAAAAATAATGGTTATAGTATGCTCCAATATCTTAGGGTTTCCTTAAATCTAGCAGGGGTTCCAAGATTAAAAAGAACCCAATGATCGGTTTTATGGGGTACACCTTCCTTTTATACAATGCACCACTGACAAGATCGCAAAGATCCTATGAAATCATAAGGTTCCTTCAACCTTTATTCCCCTTAACACCATTCAAAGTTCCCAAAGATTTGTAAAAGTCTCGGTGGACCCTAAGAATATGAAAGGTGTTTATGTAATCCCTTGTTCATGTGGGACACCCTATGTTGGTGAAACTGGATGCTCAATAAATTAGAGGATTCAAGAACATGTGGCAGACATCGAACATGGGAGGAACTGCTCCTCAACATTATCAAAACACGCAGAAAAGGAAAAACACCATATCTGCATTGAAGATGCATGATTCATTGCTAAGATAGATCATTTCCATCACCGTAAGTTTAGGGAAGTTATAGAGATTGAAAGGACGCCAAGCAATCCGAATAGAGACGATGGCTGGAAAATTAGCAGTTGTTGGATCCCTGCCATTTCTTCTTATATATATTATATATATATATATATATTAGATTCTTATTTTTATTAGTTTATTTGTATTTTTATCTTGACTACTAATAAACGTTTAATTACTTTATTTTTCTTCATTGTTGCTTTACTTATTTAGTGTTAGTTAGTTAATTAATTAATTTCTGTATTCAAGCTTTTATGATCCATAAGAATTAAACAAAGTCTTTCGGTAGCCAAAAATTTCTCATGTGATTTCTACTGAAAGACTTTTTTATTAATCATATTATTTTTTATATATAATACTACCTAAATACCCATGGGGGATTTGAATCGGTGACCTATCACAAGGAGTGCCTTAATAGTGCACCCATTCACCGTCAATCCAAAGCCCCATGGGCATTTAATTAATTAATAATTATTATTATTATTATTATTATTATTTTATTTTTTTAAGTTTTGACCCTTTTATTATTTTTTATTTATTTTTAAGTTTTTGGAATAATTGTTTCGGATTATTAAGTTTGACCCATATTATTTTTATTTAGTGTTTGATTATTTTAAGTTTGACTAGATATTGTTTTTTTTTATTATTTTTTATTATATTTGAATTTTTATAATTGTTTAATTGTTTTGATATTTTAGGTTTGTTTAAAATATTAATTTATTTTTGGATATTCATTTCATTAAAATTCCTTTGATTAATAATTTTAATTCAATATTAACATCTATATTCAACAATTATTTTCTTATTTTAATATTATTTATTTGGTAAAATATACCGTTTATTTATAATGGCTAAAAAATATATATATCTTCATATATTTAACTTGATGCCAAGATCTGGTTCTTCATCTTTTCCTGACAATGAACCACATTAGATGGTTCGAAACGCATTGACAAAACTCTAATGATGTGGTTTTTACCGAAAGATTTCTTACTTTTCATGATATGGATCACAGAAGCCTAAATTCAATTATTAATAAAATATTTCACAAATACCCAAATTAATAACAAAATATTTCACTGAGACCCAAATTAAACAATTTAAAATTATTTAGGAAATATACCTATTTTTAAATTTAAAGGATTTTGAGTGGTTTAACATATTATGACATGGAATTTACATGAAAATTTCATGGGCACTTTGAGGCTAAATTTTCCTCTAATGTACCGAATGATGAACTTTGTTCTTAGTACCTGTAGCCAACTACACCAACCAAAACTCTACATACACTTAATTTCTCAAACCACACTTATCCACCAGGTCAAGATTAACATAAGTATAATTAGATACAAGGTCAATCAAAATAGAAACAACTTAACCACAGAGTTTACTTTCCATCTTAATAATGTATGCCTAGTGATATGCCTCCTTGTTGTCCACAACTACATAAATTCGAGGATTTTTAAGACCCACATCCCCAACTATTTGCGCCTCATGAGCACTAGAGATCTAGGGCCTACCACCCTAGTACAATGGACAATATTTCTTGTAATGATCTTTGCCACTTATCCAACACTGCAATGGTCCCCTACCATCACCTATGTTCTATTGCTCTCCATGTTGTGACCCATATCCCTTCTCAACTGCATTGAACTTCTTGTAAGGAGCAACATTTTCTTTCTCACCTACATCCTGAGCTCTTTCTTGCTTTGGTGACCATTTCCCTTTAACTTTCTCATTCCCCTTCAAATCACGCTTTGGCTCATAATTGTACTTTGACTCCTCATAACAATGCTTCAATTTCTAGATGGCCTCCTCTAATGATCTAGGCTTATCAAACTCAATCTGGTCTCAATACGTTGTTAGAAATCCACTGATGAATATTTTAATCTTAGCCTTCTCATCCTTGAGGTAACGCGCATATATTAAAAACTCCAGGAACCTGTTAGTGTACTCATAATATATCATAGAACCCATCTATAGCTCATAAAATTCCTTAGCTTTGTCATCATAGTACCTCTTTGATAGGTACTTCTTGAAAAGTCTCTCGAAATAATCCCAAATCAACTCTTCTTCTTGAATTCCCTTAACGTTCTTCACATCTTCCAACCAAATATTTGTTTTCCCTTTGATACTAAAGGTGGTTATCTTGGCTTTCATGTTCTATTAATAGTTATGCAATCTGAAGAATTTATTCATCCCAAGCAATGATGCCTATGCATCTTCTGACTTCTTCATCTCTCCATCGAATGTAGGAGGATTGACTTGATTGAACTCCTCTAGCAATGATTCGAACTTAAACAGGAATGAAACAACTTATAGATATTATCATAAACACAAATATGTAGAAGAAAAACACTTCATTTTATTAATAGAAAAATATTGAACTATGCTTACAAACAGAATGGGAATAAGATAGCTTGGGCGCTGATAGCTTATCTCTAAGAAGCGATGTGGTGGCTACATGTCTCTGAACTATGTTACAATGAGGCTCAAGGGCCTATTTATTATTGGAAAACATGAGAAAACCATAAACAACAAAAACCCTAACCTCAGGAGATGTAACACTAAGAGTTTGTGTGGCCCATTGGGGTTAGTTGGGCAACCAACTTCTCGGGGTTGTAACTTGGTCATATTATCTCTATTTGGCACGTACGATACCTTGTTGGAAATGTCTCGCCAAGTACTACAGGTTTCGCTGCAAGCCCCTACCTATGGCTATGGGCCTACTACAGACCCCTATAAACACCGTTTAGGGGGTTAAAACTGCTCTGGAAGTTCAGGAACCGAAAAACTGCTAAAAATAATAAATGCTGAAATGAACAAGGAAACAAATGAAATTGATTGGGGGGTCTAAGTGGAATAGGCGAGTGGCCACCAATTTCCACCTGGATCATTCTTCCCCACTTAGGAAGAAATGGTCCCCATTGTGTGTAGAACCTCCATGAGGTGAGGAAATTTCTATTGAACCTGGTCCCTGGTGAAGGAGTTGGTCTTCTTTGACAACTCGATATAACTGTATCCTTTGTTGGTGAGTGTTCGTGATCTGTGTGTCCATGATTTGATCAGTTGTGGTTTGTTCCATGAAGTCCGAGTTGAGCTTTGTTGCTGTGAGTTGTTCTGCAATGTAATATGTGTCCAACAATGGTGGAAAGTATGGTCGAAGGCAATCTACATTAAACATTGGATGCAGACCAAAGAACGGTGGGATGTTGAGCTCGAAGGAATTGTCACCGATGACCTTGGTGATGGTGTATGGCCCATATCGGAGTGGGTGAAGCTTGCGGTGGGGTCCAATAAGGTGCTCCTTCTGCAAATGTAGCCAAGCTTTCTCGCCTACCTGGAACTTGTGCGATACTCGATGTTTATCATGGCACTACTTGTAATTAGCATTGGCTCTGTCCAATATATCATGGACCTATTGGCGGATGTGTTGAATGTTCTCAATGAATTTGTTAGCTCTCAACTTCGGACTAAACATGAGTTGAATCTACTTGAGTGGCTGCAAATGGTATGGCCACATCAATGGGGCATAATGGATGAAATCCCAGCCCTACCTAAAAGGGGTGGTGGCCTGTTGAGCTGTGGAGAGCCTTGTTGTAGCTGTGTTTGACATAGAGGAGACTTTCATCCCACATGCGTGGATGCTTCAAGTTGTACATATGCAGAATGTGTACAATCATCCTGTTGACAACCTCTGTTTGGCCATCAATTTGGGGATGGAAAGTCATGGACTTAGTAAGTTTTGTATCTAGCATCGATCAAAGACATGACCAAAATTCACTCAAGAATATTTTGTCCTGATCTGAGATAATGGACTGTGGGATCCCAAAGTGTACCACTCTCATTCAAAGAAGAGCGTAGTAGTGGCCTTTGTTGTGATACTCTTCCCGCAGACCACCATGATGGCCATCTTATAGAATCTGTCGACGACCACGAAAATGTAATCAATGTTATGCTTAGTAGAAGGAAGATTTAACATATAATCCATGGAGACAGATCCCCAAGGTCGACTAGGAGAAGGTAGAGAAGTATACCAGCCTTGCTTCTTGATGGTTGGTTTGGAAATGCCGCAGGTGGTGTAGGATCTAATTTACTTCCCAACATTCTGATGAAGTTTTGGCTAATAAAAATACTTCTAAAATACCACCACTATTTTATCTACTCCGAAATGTCCAGCAACTCGACTATAGTGTGCCTCCAAAATCATCTTCGCACGCTCACTTGAAGGAACACAGATGTGCCCCAGGTGGCATAACAGTGCATCCTGAAGGTGAAAATTTGGAATTTTCTTCCCTTCCAGGAGTGTCTGGTATATGTTGTGGAATTTTGGATTGCATTTGTAAATATGCGGCCACCTCGATGTGTCATGCCCATAGGAGTCAAGCACAGTGATCAACATCATGACCGGTGGTTGGTCGAGGCAATCAATGACGTTATTAGTGCTTCCCTTCTTATACTTAATGTTCAAATGGAACTGTTGTATATAGGTGGACCATTTCTGATGGCGATCATTCTACAACTTCTCTTGTGTCTGTATGAATTGTAGAGGTCGGTGGTCTATGTGGATGACTGTCTCCTTCCCTATAATGTAATGCTTCCATTGACTTCAGGCCCGCACAATGGAATACATTTATTTTTCATAAGTGGAGTACTTTCAGATTGTGTCTAAAGGTGGCTCACTATGGTAAGCCATTGGATGCCCATGCTGAGTAACAACTGCACCAATAGCATAGTTGAAGGCATATGTCTCAATCTCAAATGGTTGTTGCAGGTCTAGTAATGTGAGCACTGGTGCAGAACATAGGTGATTCTTCAAGTTAGAGAATGCTTTTTGTTGGGTTTCAAACCAAAAAAGGTTTGATTTCTCTCCACCCTTGGTGACTTGACTTAAAGGCGAAGTGATATGAGAGAACCCCAACATGAAGCTACGGTAGAAATTGGCAAGACCCAAAAAGTTGCAGAGCTCTATTAGAGTGGTTGGGGTTGGCCAATCCCGAATGAATTGTATCTTGGATGGGTCCACATGTACACCCTTCTCATCAATGATGTATCTCAAATATTGAACTTGGGTAAGGGAAAATGTGCATTTCTCCAAGTTAGAACACAACTTGTATTGTTGCAGGGTTTTAAGGACATGTCGAATATATTGGAGGTGCTCTTCCCAACTCTGGCTAAAGATCAAGATGTCATCTAAATACACCACCACGAATGCATTGGTGAAGGGTCGTAATATGTCGTCCATGAGTCTCATGAAGGTTGCAGGGGCATTTGTCAATCTGAACGGCATGACCAACTATTCTAAAAGGCCCTCCTTGGATTTGAAGGCAGTCTTCCACACATCATAGGGTTCGATAAGCATCTAGCGATAACCTAACTTCAAGTCAGTCTTGCCAAAATATTTGGCTCCTTTGAGCTGGTCTAGAAGATCATCAATCTGCGGGATTGGGTACCTATTCTGGATAGTGATATTTTTCAGCATCCAATAGTTAATACAAAGCCTCCAAGTCCCATCCTTCTTCTGTACCAATACAATCGGGCTCCCAAAAGGTGATGAACTTGCCCTGATGTCCCCTTTCTGCAATAGTTCTTGAATCTTCCTCTTGAGCTCATTGTTCTTTAAATCAGAGCGTAGATAGATCAGTCCATTAGGAAGTGGCACTCCCGGGGTCAGATTGATGGATTTCTTGACGTGACAGTGCAGAGATACCCCTGTGGGTGAGGCAAAAATATCCCTTTACTCCTCCACGACCTTGTCCATACGTTGTTGTTGTGCAGAGGAGCCATGCCTGGAAGCTGTGGCCACAACCCTCTTCTTTCCCTGGGAGTGAATCATAAGGAAAAAAATTTCCTGGTCTGGGAAATTATCTTACTACATTGCTTTGCAATGATGAAAGGGATGGTGGTAGGTAGGGCTACCTATGGTATCCTGTACAACTAATTAGCTAATGTAATAATCACATAGTGAGGTCTAGAGTCATATACAAAATGTCACTTCCACAAGTATGGTCGTCCTGACAATACATCACAAACTTCAAGAGGAGAAATATCACATAGTACCTCATCTATGAAGGCCTTGAAGTTGTAGGGAAGGCGACACTGTTGGCTGATGTGAAGATCTCGTCCTTAGTGAAGTCGCTCAATGGTGTACGCTTGTAGATGTGTTGTAGTCTTTAGGCCCAGCCGCTTCATGACCTCTGTTGAAATGAGGTTCATTTGGCTCATGTTGTTGACAATGAACTGCAACGGAGAACCCCTCACCCACATCTGTGAGTGGAAGAGGCATTCCCCCTCCTCTGGATATTCAGGCTCAATCTTATGGATCTTGGTGGTGGCCATGGTGGCACTGGGATCCGCATCAATTACTTGTTTCCCTTTGTCAGTCCCCTTATCGAGTTTTGATTCATAGTCAGAACTTACATCTGATTTGGAAGCCTTCAACTCAGCTACTAGTGACGGCTTGGCCCGACAATCACTTGTATTGTGAGTGGAGATCTTATGGAACTCACATTGTTTTCCTGTGTCCTTCTTCATCTTTGTGGTGTTTTTCTTTGCTTGTAGCTTCGGCAAGCTATCCTGGGTAGCCCCGCCTTGGCTCGGTCCTTTTTTCTATGGCTTGGGGGTGCCTTTTCCTTGTTGTGGATTTATAGATCCAAAGTATCGCTTCTTTTGTGTAAACTTCTGCTCAATTGTGACATCGTACCGACACGTCATGCAAAGGGACGAGATGTCCAGGAACTCCATCTCATCCTATATGTACTTGTGTAGGCAATAGCGGTACTTGAAAACCAAATGCTGCTTAGTATCCTTAATACCCAGCTTCGTGCGAAGGGTATGGAAAATATTTGTGAACTCTTGCACATCTTGGTCCCTTCCCTATTGTAGCGTGGTCCACTTTATGTATTTTTCTTCATAGCTCTCGATAGGGTAATATTGTTCCTTGATGGCATCTCAGAAAGAATTCCAAGTGGGTGCGGTTGAAAACAGTGAGGGTTCACTCTCATCCTTTTGTTCACAATAGGTTTCCCACTAATCCTTGACGTGTGGAGTGGCTTTGAGAAGTGCAAAAGTAATCTTTTCCTGGTTGGAAAAGTCACGAACTTAAAAATATCCTTTCAATATATTTAACCATTTATCTACGACGTCTGCATCTTCCAAGCCTTCAAATATGGGAATATCGAAGTTAACTTGTACCTTAAAAGGAGTGGCACTTATAGAGTGGCTACTAGATGAAGATCCATTGCCCGTGGGTAGTCGTCAATGGACCTGGGCATAGTTATGCATTGTCGCGTCCCTCTGAGTCACTCAAGGGTTTCCTCGAGCAACATTTTGAAAGGATCTCCTACCTACTCGTCTTTATTTTCTTTCGCTAAGGGAGGTCTTCGGGTTTTGTGAGGCTGGTCTTGCAATGGTTCGACCAGATCAAGCCCTAACTCCTTATACCCTGAACTCATTAGGGACATGCAAAGAAAAACAGAGAAAGAGCAAACCGCTCTAATACCACTAATCCAAACTTAAACGGGAATGCAACAACTTATAGATATAATCATAAACACAAATATGCAGCAAAAAAATACTTCATTTCATTAATAGAAAAATATTGAACTATGCTTACAAACAGAATGGAAATAAGATAGCTCGGGCAATGGTAGCTTATCTCTAAGAAGAGATGTGGAAGCTACATGCCTTTGAACTATGTTATAATGAGGCTCAAGGGTCTATTTATTATTGGGAAACATGAGAAAATCATAAACAACCAAAACCCTAACCCTAAGAGATGTAACACCAAGCGTTTGTGGGCCCCGTTGGGGTTAGTTGGGCATCCAACTTCCCGGGGTCATAACTTGGTCATATTATCTCTGTTTGGCACGTACGATACCTTGTTGGAAAATTCTTGCTGAGTACTACATTTTTCTCCATAGGCCCCTACCTACAGCTACAAGCTTGCCACGGACCCCAAAAAAATGCTGTTTAGGGGGTTAAAACTCACTAGTAGAAAAAGGTGAAATTAGTGACTAAGTGACTAAAAAAGTTAGTCACCACAACTTTTTCAAGTGAAATACTACAAAAAATTAGAAATATTAAGAGACCCAACTAAAAACAACTAACATAAATGACTAATTTAGTCTCGAGTTAAAATATATGACTAGCTAATAAGTAATACTACTAAAAATGACTAACGTGAATGACTAATTTAGTCTAGGAACAAAAATATGACTAGCTAACAAGAACTACAATAATATGAATTAGTCATTTTAATTGTGTCACTTCAACAATATAAACTTACAAGTGATAGGGGTTTCAAAGGATTTTATAGAGTGGATGAAAGGCTATACTTCCTTATACACTTCTTTATTGGATCAGAGGATGATTAGAATTATGGAGTTTGTTAGAATCTTTAGGATTATATCATTTGATCACATTCTTAAGGAATTAAATTCAAAGGTTAACAAATTATCAAAAATGGGAGTGGCCTAACACCTCCTTTTGTAGCACGACATGATCACCTAGCCTAGGCCACACCAGCCATTAACATGACAATACTTTTACCTACAGAGTTTCAAATCGGTGACCTTAACACCACGAAATGCCTTAAAAATACATCACGTCATAATCTATTATATGCCCCATGGACATAAAATACCACTAATTATTTTAGATAATTTACTTCTATTTGCATGACTTATAAATTTTAATTAAAAATAATTGGTTCAATACCATAATCTCCCCTCCCTACTTTAATCCATTATATATGAAAAGCCTTAATTACACCAAAGGTGTCCCTTTTTTAAATTGGTCAAGCTATGCATTGTCTAATACTCTTTTCATCTCCATTTGACATTTGTCTCGATGTACCCATGAGATCTGTCTGATTCTCATGATTTCCATTGTTATCAACTAAATTCTATTGTTGAGGACTATTGGGAGACTTGCTCATGCCTGTTAGACAAATTCTTGGTATATCTAGTTTATTGGTTGTTCGATATACTCTTTTTGTTATAGCAGTAGTTTCTAGTTTGACCACATTCCAAATTATTACTCCAACAAATTATGGATTTAGCACGGTAAGAATAATGAAATAAGAGAAAAAAAGTATATGTAAAACTATGAAAAACAACAATCGTCCACAAACATTATACAACACTTTAAAAATGTTCTAACAAACTTGAAAACATAAAAAATAAATATATTAAAAAAATTAAGAAATAATTTTTTTATTATTAAAAAATAATTCTTTATGTTAAAAGATTTTACACAATTTATTTTAAAAATATGCATTTCTTTTAAGTACTTAAATCTCTAAATCACCTATTGGATTACCTAGTTAAAAAAAAATACCATTAATATTTAAAAGTAAAATTTATACGTATTTTACAATAATAATTATTTCTACAAAAATATAATAACTCTAATCCAATTTCATCTATAATATATTATCATATCCAATCTCATTTAAAATATATGATCATAACATATATATTAAAAGTTAAATATTTTTTAAATTCTTAAAAAATTTAATTATATTATATGCCCTCCCGCCTCCAAAGCTTCCATAGGTCCTGTGCCCACCATTAAAATTACCCAAGACCACCTTTTTACGGATTCTACATAGTGTCGAGTATGGAAGGATGAATTTGAAGTGGGCACTGAAGTAAGGCAGATGCCCTGTAAACACATGTACCATTCTGTTTGCATTCTTCCATGGCTTGAACAACATAATCTTTGCCCAATTTGTCGATATGAGATGCCCATAGATGACGTGGAGTTTGAACAGGCTCGTTCCCGTGAGAAAAGCTCTCATTGGGTTCAGAATTCTGGCGGCACATCGGATGGGCAAGGTGGAAATCTTGATGGGTTTCCTTCATGGGGTATTTTGGGAACATCAAATAACAACAGTAATAATGAATATTTCTGGCCTGAAATGAGCTATGGCAATATCATGGTCGATACTAGTAGTATTTCCCCAAATCAACGAAAAGCTTCTAATGGTGGTGTTGCTATTATATTTCCTATCCACGAAGTAGCTAATGTCAATGGTAGTGGTAGAGGGACAATCAGGAACTTCGAGGTCTCTCTTGCAGGTCCATTTAGGGCTTCCTTTTCCACAACTCAACAAGCTCAAGCTAAAACAAGCTTCAATCCTGCAAATAGTGGAAAGACTATTTCTAGCACACCAGACCAGGGAATTGATGTTCAAGGGATACTACGAGGGCAATAGATGATCGTGATACTCTTATGTCTGAAGCAAGAGAGGGAGACTTGGACTGATGGTTCGTAACTTATATCACACAATTGAGGCTAGCTAGAGTTCATCTTTTTTAAAGGTATGATTTTCAGGTGATTCGACAATTCCATGTAAATCATGAAATAAGGACTAGTTCAAATATTTTCATGTTCCTGCACTGAAAATTTATTTACAACTTGGGCAATTTTATTCATCACCTTATTCTTCATTAATTTGGAATAGTACTACTACAATGAATATGTTGCAATGATGATCAACAAATCAAGTTATTTGCCAATGAATGATGTTAATTCTCTACCGTTAAGGGATTTTAAGGTAATTTTTAGTTAATTTTACATGTCATTAGATCAATGCATATTTCTTTGCAAAAATTTTGAGGCACAGAGAATTACAATCAAAACAACATATTGTTCTGAATGTGGCAATATAATTTAGTCATGAGAAATGACAATAGCAGATGATAGCAACAAAATGGTGATAATTCTTTGATTTCAGTTCAGAATATAGTTTGGTTAATATTTCCAATATCATAAATTGAATGTAAGCACCTCTACTACTTAGATGATCCCACGCACAAATTCTAAGCATGAAAGTTTTCCCTGCTTCCTTAAGAAGTTGTTCTTTTGATCAATGGAATGAACTATTACTTCTTGCAACTTGGTTCAATCATCTCTATAATTCTTTTATGGAATATGAATTACTTTCTTAAGATTGTTTGTCAATATCAATTAGAAAAATGAAAACAAATATTTTATGGGAATGTAGCAAGATGGAATCTCATCATATGAACCATTGAACTCCAAGCCTTTAACATAAATATCTGTTTAGCTAAGCATTCTTCTACAAAATTTAGTTTCCAAGGACTCATAATTATAATGTGTATGAAAGATCTTATACGGAACTACACTTCAACACAACTTTTGATGTTTGGGGAAGTCATACCTTCAAGTACCTTCTTACTAACCTCAAATCCAATAGAAAAAAAGCCTCTACCCTCATGTACAATTAGATACTGAATCTTCCATTATACTCCCAAACATTCTTAGTTGTTGTTAAATGATGGATTATTATTTCCTCCTATTAAATTCTACACCAGTTTAAAAAAGTAATCTTCTCTGATAACCTTTCTTATCTCTTTAAGAACACACTTAGAGGTATAAGGATTCTTCAGTCGAATATAAGGCATACACTAAAAGATGCATTCAAGAGATGGATCATCCTTCCCTAGTATAGCCATCTTTTTTGTAAGAGTTGAGTCCTTGACTCTTTTTTTCTTTGCTATCGCTTCCTAGTCATTTTTACTTTATTTCAAATAGGCATTCCTAGAGATCTGAAAGCTCCCAGAGCCTTCTTTAAATGGATCTCCTACTAATGGAGATTATTTCGGGCATAGATAATGGCATTTTTTATCAATCAACTCCATCCTTCTTTTATAAGGACAATGTTTAACCTTTGTTTGCAGATTTTCTCCAAGGAGAATTGTGCCATCAGCAAAGAGTTTATGAGAGATATACTTGATCTAGAAAGTGAGGAAACTCTTAAGTTATGTAAATTAGAGCAAAGTTGTAAAGTTATGTGAGTCTCCTCTAGAGGGTTATAATTGGAGTCTCCCCTAGTGGGTTGCACCTAAGGACCAAAATGCCAAATCTCATTCAAAGATATTTTGTATCTAGAAATGATGATTCTTATTGAAATATGAGATTTGTTTTCTAGATTTTTCATTTGTTGAGAAAATTGAACAATAAAGAATCACCTGGCACAAAGAACTAACGTGATTTTCCGCTTGTATTTCTAATTCTAGTTCCTTTATAGGTTATTTTTTCACAATCAGGCATCAAACTGTTTCTTGATCTGCTAATTTTATCTCCCAAAATTGTGTTAGAGAAATACGATATTTGGAATCTGTCAGATTGGAGACCAAAGAAGATCTATGTCAGAGAGCTAAGGATGAGACTGAGAAAGTTGGCCATGCTCAGGAAATAGTTTTTATCAATAGAATCCAAGTTAAGTTAAGCAAAGCACTTATAGGGTATATAACCCAACATTATTGTGTTATGTATTATTTTGATTGATTGATTTTTGTTATAGTTTGTTATGCTTTTATCAGTTATGTGTCTGTATAAAACTAACCTTTGGTAACAAAGCAAAGTTAAATTGATGTTGAGCTCAATTGACAGGATTGAACTTGTGAAATTTGTGTGCAATTGGAATCATCCCTTATCCATGGTGTGTCAAATGCTTTGACAGAAAAAAATTCAGGTGCAGAAAACTACAGTATGTGGAAAGAGACTATGATGTTGGTAAATGTAACTAGGTTCAGGTCTTCATTTAATGTATTTGAGACATCATGTAATGTACTTGTCAAAGGAATAAAGAAATTAATTATTATTATTATTGTCACTCATTAAACCCGATCAATCATGCATTTAGGTGGAAAGCCGAGCAATGATTGTGCTTTTCAAGAAACAAAAAACATGGGAACAAATATAATCAGACTTGAGATTCGATGTATCAAGGTGCATTGGGTCCATTTGTAGTGGACTAAATAAAGAATTTCGATGCATATCATTTTTCTAGATTCACGAGGATGCATGTCACCAGCATGCAGATGCTATTAGATTGCATGCTCTAAGAAGTAGCAGGGGGGAGGAAGGGAGGAATTGGGTGGGATACAGATAATGTTAATTTAGACAACAATTGTATGTTCTATGCTTTAGAGAAATTTTACTTCAATTTCTTTATTATCCAAGTATCAATATTCAGATTAGCAATCCCATCAACATGATAGTAAAATGTAGATAGAACATAAACATAAACAGTAGAAGACAAACCAAGACAAGAGGACACAAGATGTGGCACTAGCCAGGGACAAACCCCAATGTGGGGAAACCCTTGATCAAAATTAGTCTTCAATAGTTCAATAGAGAGAGATAGTACAATTTACAAATATGATAATTTATAACAACAACAAAAGAGCCCTAACCAGAAAGGTCAACGCTGGTCAACAGGGCAGATTTCATCCTCAGCAAATCGGTCAGCCTCTAAACAAAAAGATAAAAAACCTTCAAAATAGTCAAATTCAGCCCAGTCAAATTCTGGTCAAACAACCCACTTGTGCTCAACCCTAGCTGCAGTCAACATTGGTCAATAGTCAACATTTACCCTCGACTTTTGTGCCCAGAAATGCAGCCTGCCCAAATAGAGATAACCCTCACAAAAACATAGTCAAAGGAGGTCAACACATGCGGGTCAATGCTTGGTCAAACTGTCTAGTTGGTCTCCTAAAATTTTGGCCTCCTAAAATTTCGCTCTCTTGAAATTTCGGCCTCCTGAAATTTTGCTCTCCTAAAATTTCAACCTCCTGAAATTTCTGAAATTTTGGCCTCCTAAGATTTCAGACATGTGGAGAGAGAGAGGCCTAGAAATCCGTACCCAATCAATGAGGAGAGAGAGAGAAGTGTGAAGATGAGTGTGTCCAAATGAGGCTAAGTCACCTTCTATTTATATGCAATGTTGAGGATTAATAGACATGATTGTTGGGCTTCTGAGCCTACATAAGTTTGTTGGTCGACCTTAACAATTTGACCATAATCAAAATAAATTCATAACTTCATTTGTACATGTCAGAATCGGATGATATTTAGAACAATCCTACACCTCTCGGAGAGATGAATCCAAGAAAAATATCAGCTAACATAAATAAGATTACCCATGTTGATTTTGGCATGTTACACAACATTTTGTCACTATCCCTGTACTCCCTGTTCCCTGGTCCTGGAGGACCTCTACAGTGAACCCTACATGCTTCCTCTTCATGAAGAAACTCCCATTGTGTCCCTCTTCATGAGTAGAACAATTCCCTTTGGCATCATTTCCTAAAAATCTTATGTTTTTCCGAGTTTACAAGACCAATTCTAATGACCAATGTCCTCCTCGCACCGATATGTAGGGATTAGAACTGTCCCTAGCACTGGTCAGAGAAATTGAGCCTTGTTCTAGTCACGCTGATCCTCTTTTGGAAAGTTTTTTAAATAAGGAGCCCAAGCTTCCAACTCTAGAAGCTTCGTAACGGAAGTCTGGTAAATGGTTGGGCTGGATGGAGTCGAGGATGTCAGTTTGGGATCCTTTTCCCTATAAGGATGGAACTACCTCAAGAGATAAGACCTTCTCCCATGAGAAGAGGAACCATCTCCCATCCATTCATGCTATATAAACCTCCCTTTTTCGAAAGCACAAGCTAGTGTTAATGTTGGTGTGCTAGTGCTAATTATGTTTGGAGTAAACAACAAGCTATTCATAATTGTAGATCTCTAGTTGTGTGTGAGGGAGAAGTGTGAATTTTCTTTAGTGTGAAGGTTGAAGGGATGAGCCTTAAAACTATCATTGTTGAGGCCATCATGCAATGCTAATGAAAGTGTGTGGGAACCTGATTTTTTCAGAGGAGAACAACAACATCAAGGCAATGGTTGTAATCTCTTCTTGATTTAATATATATGCAACTATCGATTGATTTCCTACATAATGTGTCATATCACATGTTTATGGCTTAATGTTTCTTGACTTGCTAAGTAGGTTGAATTACAATTTGTCTATTATCACGGTTGCTGGTTGTCGTTGTTTACTTGTTTCAGGTGTTCGAAGAAGAAAACAGGAGATAGCTGGAGCAAGCAAGTGAGTCCATCACCAAACGAGATAAGCGTACTAAGAGTTAGGCCCTCTTAATTGGTTCTAACCTAAGGAAATATTCCATAGAATGTCTTGTTTGTGGCTAGACCTGTTATCGAGCTAGAGGAATTGTTTGTGTCCGCTTTTAGAATTTTGCTTCACAACAAATTGGTGACTCACTGGGGAACCAATCCTTCTATTTGTTTACTTGGAATTTCATGGTTTTGTGTGAAATTTTCTAGTTTCACCATTTTGATATAGTTATGTTTTCTTTACTTTTCTTACTACTCTGGATTTGAAATTCATGGTAGCAAGTTTGGTCCAAACTTTTGAAATCTTTTTATTTTTTTCTTTGCAACCTCGCTTAGTCCACTTATTTCACTGACAGTTGTGCCGATCAGCATGATATGCTGAGAAACAGTCGCGCTGACCCCCTTCTGGTGCTTTTTGTCAGTTAGGCAGTCACGTCGATGCCTGTAAGTGAATATTAGGGTTCACCCCAAATCTTGGCCAGTGTGTTTTTCTCTCATGATTTCTACCCTGTAAGTTGTTTAGACGTCTTCTCCCTGACTATAAAATTTCTTTTAATTTTATTTATTTGCTTGTTGATTTTCCATCTTTTCACATGATTTCTTGGGTCATTGGATGGTTAGTGGCACTAGGGTATCTAGGTTGTCATCCATTTAACTGATTGTGAATTCAATGAGTCAAGTTGTTGGTGCATTTACTCCTTGCATTTTGTTTATCGTCCTTCTATGGCTTTGACCTCCATTATGCAAGTTTGAAGAGTTTCGTTTACTTGTCTAAACGTCTCTTTTCCAGCATAGATCACATTGCTTGTCTTGTTTTTGGTAAAGTCATTGTTTCATTAGTTTGAAAGAGATTCTCTTTTTGTGTTTTTCATTTGCTTGAGAATCAATTGTCTCGAAACTTTTAAATTGAAGTGTTTTATGAGAAATCCATTTTGTCATTTCATGAAAAGTACAAAATTCTAGTTTTTTGCATCAAATGTTACGGTAGTTAGCATCATTGAAGACTAGGATTGCATTGGAATTTGAAAAGAAAAAGAATTCTATTTTCTTTTGGAAGGACTGTTCAAGTGTACTTGTTAGGAAATTGGGAATTGGAATGTATTTTTCATTAGTTTATTTTATTGAAAAGTGAAGTAGTGAAAAATCATTTTGCTTTCGGTTGCTTGGTTGTTTACATTTGATTGTGTTTCCTACCCTCTCTAGTGTAGAAAAGTCTTCGAATTGAAAGGTTCTTGTCTCATTTAGCTTCATTTAGGGCTTTTTTGAGTCACATTGCTAAGGCCTGAAAACCGAGACATAATTCAAGATAAACTTTAAAATAAAATCAATTAACCTAAGGCACATTTGAAACCTAACAATCAAATCTAGAAGGTCTAGGCTAACGACGTGTTCCGACATCTTTAAACCTAGCAGCGGTCTTTAGCTTTGGCACTAGACAACACTAGTATGGATTTGTGCTCCCCATACCATCGAGTATATAATGGGAGACCCCTCTAGGCTGCAATCCCTTATCGATAGGAAGTTGAGTCTTCCGCCTTGCAAACATGATTCACCGAACATAACATTCGGGGAGATCACATGCTCATACTTCTCAGTACATCGGGAGGTATTCTACAGTTCATGGTTGCCTGGTAATATGTTTTAACTAGATCATCCGAAGTATTCATTTGATCATTTTGACTCATTAAACTTTAAAGATCGTTCGAGAACTTGTCCTTTCGAGCTAATTTCTAATCAAAAGTGATAGAGCCATCTTTGTTTCTTTCTTAACTCTTAAAACATGAAAGAGAACCAGTTTATTTATGTGTCTTAAAAATTGATTGCCCACGATCTTATAACATCCTATTAGTAATTTCTAGACCAAATCATGAGTTTTCCATAAAAGTACATTTTAAAGCCTTGAAATTTATCTCTCTTTTCCTATTAAGTAAGACAAGGTCATCGTGGTTGAACCATCTGGTTCACCTAGTTCCTCTTCCTCTCCTCCATCTGAAAGATTGTCTGAGGAGCGTTTTCCTGAATTACCAGAGTCACTCAAGGACCAAGGTGTTGAACTCGGAATCGTTTTGAGCATTCAACCTTTGTCATCTCGTCCTTCGCCTGCTTCAGATAATGGGTCACCTACTGATATTGGCCCAAAATCTCCAGACAATCCCATCCAGACTCCTAAGACTTCACCGACTACTGACGGTTGGCTTGGGCTGGTTATATATCCTCTGATTCCTTTGTTCGACCTTGTTGTGATAGCACCGTAGCGTTTGTACAATCTGTACAATCAGTCGAGTGTTCCTTTGGAATTATTCCCCCCGTACATCTTCGGTCATTCATCATCTTTTGTTCCCAGCTATGGAACCTAAAGGCAATGCTCCAATTACCTCTCTGGATCAATCAGAAGTTTTTACTCCATAAATTGTCAAAGAGGAAGAACATCAATTTCCTCCTTAAGGTTTCCCCTATACGGGGAGCATTCCCATCAGTGTGTATCAAGATTTTTCGCCTAATTATGGGAATTTACCATAATTGGTCTCAGGTACACCTAATGCCTCATCACTTTATCACAACCCTGTTTGGGCATCTGGTGTCATGCATACTACAGGTTTGTTCATTGGGAATCTAACCTCCTAATAGGTTGTTACCTCAGCCCCGGTGCAACCCACTGTTCCAAACCCCCTTATCTCATCCGTCCCAGTTACCTGTCGGGTTCAACTGACGTTCTCAAAGAAAGGTATTGTCAGTTCTTCGATCCCTCCAGTAAGTGGACAAGTGCCACCACGTGGGGGGGAAAATCTGAGTGTTTATATGATGTCATGCACCACCAATGTGAGTAGCTCACAGACTCACATGGTTGGGATGAACCAACTTTCTTTTGGTGTTATCCAAAACCCTGCTGGTCCTGTTGGATCAAGCAATATTCAATACCAACAAGTCCAAAATCCCGTTGGTCTATATGGGTCAAGCAATTTCCAATATCAGCAGCCTTATGATGCTCAAGTTCAGTACCCAAGGTAATAATGTAATAATGGGATGGGCCATAGTAATAAATAAGGTGGTTAACCCATGTCATGTAAGGGACCACAAGTAGTTAATAATAATGTAAGGGGCCCATGGTATTAGTTGATGGTATGAGGAACCATGGTAATGATGCGTGGTATTGTATGTATGAGGCCTATATAGAGGCTAGAGACTCCATATGGAGAGATATGAAGAGAAGTATTCTTGTATGATAACAAGCATATGGCTTGTGGAGTGTTCTCCTTCCTTAAGGAGTGAATGTATGGTGTTGCCCTACCTTAAGGTTTTGATCAATAAAGTGAATCATTTCTATCTTATTTTTTGGGTTTATTTCTATTATCTTATATTTCTGGGTTAGATCTACAACAAGTGGTATCAGAGCACTTTCTTGGGCACAAAGGTGGAGAATTTATTTATTTATTTTTTTACTTCTGCAGGATTTCGGGGGCGGCGAGTTTGCAGATCATATATGTACATTTTGGTACAAGATCTGCAAAATATAATTACATATCTGGATTCTATGTGAAAAAATACCCGATTTAAAAAAAAAAATCGGTCGAAACGGAGTCCGGATGAAGGAGATATCGCTGATTTAAAAATCAGTGGGGTTGCAGATAATTTTTCAGGGCAGCGCGTTTGCAGCGCAAATCTAGACGTCCTGATGCAATATCTGCAAAATATAATTGTAGATCTGGAATATTTGTGAAAAAATACCCAAATTCAAAAAAAACATCAGTTGAATCAGAGTCCGGATGAGGGAGGTATCACTGATTTAAAATCAGCTCTTTTTTCAGAAATTTTGGGTGACGGCGAGAGAGTAGCAGCGCAGATCTAAAATTCCAGTGTCTGAATCAGGATTTCTATCACATGGGAAAATACAGAATGGTTGCTCCATTTCCAAAAACAGGTTTTCATGCGGAAAGAGTTATTTTTACTGACAAAACTAACCTCCCTAGGAGCCTAAGACTCTCTAGTGACAAACAAGACAATTAAGAGCAATCCTTCTCTAAACATGCAATTATCATAGAGAAACCAAGTGTTTTTCGATCCTACCTGAAGTCCAACGCTGTTGTAGTAGCCTAGCCTCGTCGATCCAGATGAGCTCCTCCTTCACTTCGAAACTTGCATACACTAACAATCAAACGATTACATAACACCTGAATATCTCATAAAACAAAACATATTGAACATATAAACCAAGGAGTATATGAAACAATTCATTAACAACAAATCATTGAAAAGAATGGACTTATTTGTATTAAGGAAACAAAAGAAACCATTACAACTTGAGCCTTGGTGTTGTGCAAGCTCCTCCCAGGGTCCAGCAAGAGATTTCCTCTACTTTGACAAGCTCACCCACTCCCAATATGGCAACAAGGAAGGATAGTGATCTCTCCTCACAAGTCAACAATGGAAGTCCTAATTCCAGCAGCATTTACCCTTTAGAATGTTCAGCTTTCAACCTCCCCTCCTTTGGGCCAATGCCTGTATTTATAGTATTCTAGAGGAGGTTATTCAGTTCCAACATCAATGGGATACTCCCTCTTTTGGATGGGGTAGCTCCTCTCTTGATGGGATAAGCTCCTCTATCATAGGGGTGCATGAACCATCTGGAGGCGCTCAATACACGTCAAAAACTCTTCTAGAAGGCTCTAGAAGTGACCACAAGTAACTTTTTAAAGATGAAACTTGCGCCTTTTGACCTTTACAGGGGTACGCACCCAAGCTTTAGCATACAGAGCGTATAAATACGCAGGTACAGTGTATTTGGGGTGCGTACACGCAGGCAAGGTAGAGAGAACCTGCGTACCCAGAGATAAACATGTTTTCAAGTGACTTTCTCTCTTTTGAAGTTTTGACATGAAGAGCAGAGGTATGGGGCTTGACAAAGAGGACAATATGGCTATTGATGGGGCCATATAACTACAGATAGTCAAGGTGACAAAATTCAGTGTAAAAAATGTGTCATTCCTTTGTTGTCATGATCTAATGGAGTGCATGTACTGAAGTCAAATCCTAAACTAATTGCAGAAAACGAAATGGTTGAAATGGAACCTTAACCTATTGTGAGAAAGAAAGTACAAGGACAAAAACATATTCTAATTGCATAAAGATCATGAACTAAATGTAAATAAAACCTAGCTTAACCCTATTTATCACATGTGATTATTTAAACTAACTTAGCATGGAATTTTATATAAGGAGTATTAACTGTTACACGCATGTGCTAATTAAAAAATAAAAAGAACTATTTTTCGTTATCTTTTCATTTGATGAATGTAAATGCTAATATTCACTTGTTCTTTGGCAGGGAAGATAAGGATGGAGGAAGAGGGTTAAAATGGTCTTTATCGCATGGAGGTCAAATAAGGGGGCAATCCTAGCTTCAATGATGATTTTTCTCAATTCGGTCCCAAAAAACGCTACTAGACGATTTCCTACAAGAAAACTATAAGATGTGTACGCGATCCCATGTTTTACTACAAGAAGAGGCTGAAATCTTAGGAAGTAGTATAGAAGATGGAATGAAGCTTGAGTAAAGTGGATAATGGGATAATAACACATAGAGGTGGTGGACATTACCCAGAACGCAAGCAAGGGCTTCAAGATGGTTGGATTTTTTTAATGGAAATTACAATTTTTGCTTATAAAATAAGAATTTGGATTAAGATTGTAGTGGATTTTGGCGACATGGGTGGATGAGGCTTGGATGAGGTGAACGATATGAAGTCTCCTTCAATGTAGAAGCTCCTACAACAACACAAATTATTGTCTGTATCTATACACAATTTCATTTATACATCCAAAAGATTTATTAAATGGAAGAAAATAGAGATATTGTCATCTAATGGCTAAGTTCATGAATGGAAGTTCTTTGAAACCAATACAAAACTTAAGAGATAAAAAATTACAATCGCAACTCATCTTAAGAAACTCAAAGACAATTAACCTATGCTAAAATAAATAGCAAAAAATTAATAGTCTAAAATCAAGAAATTCAAGAACTAGTGAGCTAGTAAATCTATTAAATGCCTCTCATAATCAAGTGCAAATACAATTGGATAATTTTTGTTATTAACTAGAATTTATTTTTGATCTAATGTAAGTGGAACAAACTCGATTGAATCTTGTTAACATACTCTAAAAAATAACATAATTTTATTGTTCTTTTCCACAAAGGAGTTCAAGAAACATAGATTTGGGAATAAGCAAACTAATCCAATTAGCTCAATGATTAATAAAGGCAAAAATAGAAAACAAGAACAAGAGATGCATGTGAATAACAAGTAAAAAGAAGAAAATAAAATGATACAAAACGGCTATGAGTCTCCTCGGATGGTCAAGCCCAAGGATACTCAGAGTCCTATGAAGGAGACCAATATTTAGAAGTTGTGCATGACACCAATATTTATAATTTCCATTAATACAATTACAACCTTGCAAAAAATGACAATGGAACTGCAAAAATATGAGTTCTCTCCACAAGAAAAATAATCAAAACCTACCCCTAGAGGAAAATTTGACTTGGTGCTTATACAAAATTATTAGGAATCATTACCCATGAAAGGAGGAAGCTTTTACCACTAAAATCCCTTGATTAGTGGATCTCATTCCGAGTACTAGGAATTTGCATTAAATGGGAGGGAACACGTTTCTAGATTTTCTCAATCATTGGGGCTCCACAATATGTGCCATAATTCCTGAATATCTCACTAACGTATTATTAATAATGGTCCTCCTAAAGTAGGGAGGAGGTTCCTAGATTATCTCCTCCTCCAAATCTCCATAATCTCCCTAATATTCCCATAACATTCCATAAAAATAAATAATATTAGGCACAAATATGCAATTATTGCGAAACCTTCCTAATGAACATATTAAAGTTTAAAATATATTATTTAATGAAAAAAGAGAAGTTCAATGAGCTGAAGGATGGTTATATGGGCCTTAATTTATTTTTAATTTAGAGGCATGAGCCTTAATTTATGTCTAATTTAGAGGCCCATCATACCCCCTCCTGAAAGTGTTTCTCATCCTCTGAGAAACTTAGTGACCTCATTGTGCCTGATTCATGGCCCAATGGCCTCTCTCTTGTGCATTCCTCAGTCCTTTCTCTTAAAAATATTGGCTGTACGTTCTGCAAGGACAAGCCCAAAAATCTATTTGTGCGTAGAAAAATCATTGTTTCTTGAGACCATTAGTTTGCCTTCTTCCCCTTATTCAAGGTGGGTTCTTGAATATTTTTTAGTTTGGCAAGGTCTTTCGCATCCTTATCAACCTTCTGCTACCTTGTTTCACAATTTAGACACTTGTGGAACCTTCAAAATGCCTTTAGACGAGAACTAGGACATCCTATAGTAATTTGTGTCAAAACTACACGAAACCTACAAGAAACCATGTTAAAACTACAAGAAAGATGTTTTCAGCATAAATGATAGTCTGAGCCTAGGATAGGACCTCAACGTGACTCCCATGCCTTTCTCCCATTTTTATAACATATTTTAGGCCTTGGAAAAAAGTTAGAAAGAGATTAGAGACCTATTCGAAAACCTCTTTTCATCACAACAGTTTGAGTTTTGTTTTGATGGAAAATGTCTTGTTTCCTTTTGCCCTAGACGATTGACTAATTGCCTTGGATTTCTCTATTTTGATTATATCTCTCTTAGGCACTGCCATTTTGGGTTTTAGCACAATTTGTTCCTTTCTTCCTTCTTGTAGCATCATTCCACCTTCTTGTAGCAGTCATTCCTCCTCTTTCATGGTCTTATAACTATATGTCAGTGATGAGAAATGATGTAGAGGGCTTGGAGGATGATGCTAGGGATCAAATAGTATTGTAGGTTTGTGAGAATGGAGAGGATCCTCTCTTTGTTTTTTCAAGAAATTTTCAGCGCGAGAGAAAGTGTAAGGCTTGTTCTTGAAATTATGAAATGGGATGGATGAATGATGGATATATAGTGAATATGAGGTGAAAGAAGGGATTGGAGTCTTGTGCTGACTTAGCCTGTGCAAAAATTTATTATTTTAATTGTTTTCCCCATTCCTCGAAATCATCACCCTTCCTAATTTGACTTTTCCACATTACATAAGTGAATGAGTGAGTTGAAATTTCTAGTTGAAGGTGGTCGGGATTGCTAACCCATTCTTAGATTATAAAACCTCATCTCTTATGCATTGACAACAAATTTCTAACTATAATATGCTCAAGTGAAGAGATCAAGAATATTTCATATCTGTACCTACGTGATGGTTGTTGTAGAGACATGCATGTTGTTGCTAAGTTGATGTTGTTGTACCGCTCATGACTGAGATACATCTTCTTGACTACCTTTTTCTTTTTTGTTGATATTATTTGTTGATGCATTGTCTTCTTGTTGATGTGCACTGTAACTTTCTGAACTCGCTTGAGCATGCTAACATCATCCATATGCATCTCCCCTTCAAACATCTTGGCAAAGGGATGCATGGTTTGTAAGATATGGAAAAAATAGTTTTCTACTCTATGTATTTTTGTTTCATGTAGTAAAAGAGAGCATTCATGTACTTTTTTAGGACAACAATCAAACTTAATGGGAAAATTTTGAGAATGATGGGTGGATGGTGGAAATATATGAGGATGATGGATTGACATGGCAGGCTTGACCAATTTTTTTTTTTTTGGTAACAACTTGTTTTTGTTGCTTGCACATTTTGGAGAGAACCTACATTCATCATAGAGATACATGGAGCAAACATTTTTTATTTTTTCCTTTTTTTTTCTTGTAGGCCTACTAGCCACCCAATGAAGTTTTCAACTAGTAGGTGTGCCTAAGCATCTCAAAGGAGATTTTCACCTAGGATCTTTTATTTTTCTCTGTTTTTCTCTTTTTTTCCAACTCATTGACCACCACATGGAGGTTTTCAATCAATGATCCAATCTCAAGCACCTCAAAGGAGGTTTTCACATAAGATTTTTTATTTTTATTTTTTCATTTTTTTTCTACCCTATTGTACTTGAAAAACAAAATAACTTTATCCTTATTAGTGTGCACTCCTCTTGTTATCCCTTAGATAATTCTTTACTATTGGACCGAGTTGACTAAATTTCCTCCTTAGAGTAGAATATATTTTTCTTTTGAGTTGAGTAAATGTTTACCATATGTTTGATGAAATATCTATCAAGGAATAGGCATGTCTAGCTCAATTTATCACTTGGGTTTTGATTGTTCATCATTATTTTCATCATTTACATGCTTTTAGAAAGTTACAATAAGTTTTGGGTAGTCGTCTAGAGGCTATCCTAAAACGTTCATCAAATCTCAAAACTGCAAGAAAATAACTCGAGGATTTAGGTCATAATTGAATGGAGGGAAACTTGTGAGTGCAGTTATAACCTTCCAACAACATGGATGCAGTTATAGGACAAGGTGAGTGAAAAAGAGTTCCAACTCAGGGATTGGCCAGGTGAGTTGGCTATTTGGCTCGTCAGTGGTATGTAGTCTCTCACTGCTATCAAAAAGATTTCAGTTTGTAGGCCCCACTTCCATAACTACTTGGAGGCTAGGTCATATCACACTGACACTCATCACATGTTTATCGTGGCAAGATGTGAAATTGGGTAAGTGTGGGTTGGGGGGTTACACTTCTTTTGATATTTGAGCTCCCATTTTCAATGTCAAGCCACCACCACTTCTTTCTTCCCATTGCAAACACCTTTAGAGAGGGAACTAAGGATATAAATAAAGCACAAGGTATCAAAGTACCCATCGCACAGAAGGGGATTTGTAGATCCAAGTGTTCACATTCTCCTCACAAGGTGTAAACATTTTATTTTAATAATAAAATTCAATTTCATAATTCCATTAGGTTTCTCATATAACATATTGACTTATATGTTATTTTATATTTTCTTTTCATAGGTTTTTTAAATAATTATTTGAAGGTCTTATCAACCATTGTTTATTGTTAAGGTTGTTTGTCAAAGTGGATTAAGTGAAGGATTTTGGTACATTTGGTAAAAAAATTCATATTAACAAGGTCCTTTCTAAATGTTGATCGAAGAAGCCCTAGAGGGACATGGTAGAATGATGTGACCAATGACGTTGTGTTGAATAGGCCTAGAGGATGATGTGGCACCATGCACAATTCCCATGTCCCAAGAAGATTTGAATTTTTTGGGTGACAAAGAGGGCCAAATCTATGTGACACATGTCACCTCTCAAAAGATATCATGTGACTCACTAATGTCATCATGATGAAATGGGTGTCACCAAGGGATAATGTGGCATAGTTTAAATTGTTGTGCCAAGTGATGGTGTTTGGAAATGCCTTCCTATGATATCACATTTTCAAAATTATACTGAATTCATGATGGTGGAGGTAAATCATATGATTCTTTAGGAGCTTGGATGTTCGAGGAATTTTTGTTAAGTGCAACCACATGAAAGTTCCAAACCCAACTAGGAGTTAAGTGCATCTAGTGTAATGGTGCTTGGTGACAACCATGATTGTATGCAGAATGATCTTAGTTTCTCTAAGTACTTAGAAATTATAATTTAGCACTAAAGGCCAATTACAAATTGAAATATTTTTTGTTGTTGTTTGAAATCAAAGAACTATGTATAAAAGAGGATTTTATGTTATGATGAGAAACCTGTTAGAAAATTATATATTACAGAGCAATGGAACACATAAAATATTGCAGAAATATAAACAACTGAAACATATAAAACAAGAAAGACACAGATATACCTGGTTCAACTACTTTAGGCTATGTCCACGGAGAAATAGCAAGTCCTTATTTTTATATTATCCATCAAACTGAAGAGATACAACCTACAACAGATCCGCTGTAATTCCATCTTCACTCTCAATCTACTCTCTCGTCCTCACTTAGAATACAGATATACATAGACGCAATACAATTCACTCATATATAGTGACGGGTTTCCTTGTAGTGCCAAAAACCCTAAATTAAACATAACTTCTAGTGTCAGATACGTGTCTAATGAATGGCCCAGATTGACTATGAAATTACAACATTTTACAAGGCAATTTCACAACATTTTACAAGGCAATCTTATATCTATTCTTAGCTTCGTGGGCACTGCCCTGGATCCCCCCATGAGGGGGAGCTCCCAAAGGTTGCAACCCCTCCCCTCGACCCAAATATTTTATGGGCATCATTGCCGCAGCATTACGAACTCGGGTCCAATACAACAATACCTTTGAATAAAAAAGATAATCAGGCTCCACACCCAACAAAATGATGGATAACTACGAGCAAGTGTGAAAATTAAATGATATTGTTTTCATTAAAGAAGGTGGCAGTGAATGAGGATGTGAAGGAGTCTTGTGAGATTTCTGTTGGTAAGGATTGATGATGATATTCATCACTCTATAATTGAGTACAAAGAGCCAAAAAGATAGAATTGTAAGTTCATAACGCATATGTGAGAAGCCTTGGCAATGAAGCATTCTCTCAAGGAGTAGAGAATTAATTGAAGTGTTTCTTCTTCAGCCTATATAGGAGTAAATAAAATACTATTCTTGATAAATGTGCATATTATATTAAAGAAAAGAATAACAATAGGGAGTATGAATTGAATGGGTAAAAGGAGCAACATAGTAAGAAAGGACATTGTAAATAGTGACCAACAAAACAACAAAGTGAGTGAATTAATGAAGTTTAGGGCCCAAGAGAGAGGTAGTGTGTGCCTACAAAAGATTGAGAAGGATATTTAGGTCAAGGATTTGTAGAGGAGAGTGGGGTGATAAAAGGGAAATGAGTTAAATAAAAAGTGAATTAAGGTGCTAGAGGTCTCACTTTAAAAATCCCATGAAAGAGTAGATCATAGTGGTAGAAGTGGGTGTGTCCCTGCAAAGATTTAAGCTTTGTTCCTTAAGTAAGCTTGACCTTTCTGATATAACGGGGTTGGAGCCTCATTTGAGTTGGTGCTATCAAATATTGATTTAAACATAGTTGGTGCTCTTATTTTACATCACAATACCAACACAGTTTTGGTGGTTTTTCTCTTGGAAGGGTTTTGACATTAAATCAATATGTACATATGTGATGTGATTGTCTTTTTGTTGTGTATAGCTTACATATTCATGCACAATTTCTTAAAAATTTGCAAAATTGTATAATTATGGATTCACCCCCTCCCTTCGAGTAATTCGAGATTCTCAACAATTAATATGATAACAAGATCCTTCAAGAACAAGTTAACCATTGGAAATTAGATCCACATGAAATCAAGGTAAATGAGGAAAATCAAGATGTCTAGTTATGTATTTGATGGAGTAAATCACATATTTTAGAGATTCATAATGGAATCATACATCATGTCTCTTGGATTCAATTTATGGGCAATAATAGAATCTACATACACAATTATGATAACTCCACTTACAAGTTTGATGAAAGAAGACCTTACAATAATAATGCAAATGCCATGAACCTCATCATCACTTGTTGTAACCAGTATGAATAGAAAATTTGATTCACTACACATCAACCAAAAAAAATTTGGGACAAGCTCAAGTGCTATTATAAGGGAAATAAGAGGATAAAGCAAGTAAAACTTCAAACTTATAGAATGAAATTTAAAATTACAAGGATAAATGTTGGTGCATATATTATTGAATACTTATTTAGAGTTGATGAAGTATCTAATATGATTAGAGTCCTTGATGAATACATTATGGTAATCAATTAGAAAGTCTTAGGATCTCTCCCAAAGAGGTTTAATGGCAAGATCTAAGCCATAGAATAGATGGCACAAGCAAAAACTCTGAAAATGGAGCAACTGTATGGAACACTCATTACATTTGATATGAGAATTGGAAGTGAGAAGTAGGAGGAGGGGAAGCATCATTTAAAGCCTCAAATAAATCCAAAGAGCACAAAAGACACCAAGATTTCTCCATCTATGACAAGGAGATGGCCCTCTTTGTAAGAAAATTCACATTTGATATGAGAATTGGAAGTGAGAAGTAGGAGCAAAGGGAAGCATAATTTAAAGCCTCAAATAAATCCAAAGAGCACAAAAGACACTAGGATTTCTCCATATATCACTGGATGAGGAGATGGTAGGGTTTGTAAGGAAATTCAAAAGGTGGTGGGGAAAATACTAATATAAGCTACCATTTAAGTGTTTTGAATGTGGTAGAGTAGGACTTTTTGCTTGTAAACTTCCATGTAAATTCAAGAAGAAAGAAAAGGTGAAAGAAGAGGAGTGTTGAGACAAAGCTAAAAAGTATGAGAAAAAGAGGACTTAAAAGAAAAAGATATTCTACTGTAAGGAGGACATTTAGTCAAATGAGTCAAATAGTGAAGAATTATCTAAGGGATAACAATAGGAGTGCACACTAATGACATTTGAATGTGAGACTAAGTTGGAAGAAAAACCAATTTCTCATAAAGGAATGGTGGAACTAGAGGAAGAGGAGGTGACGAAGACTGAGAAAAAGAACAAGATACTAAAAGAGAAACTTTTGAGAGGTAAAGAAAGTATGTGTAACTCCAATGATGAAGAATTTAGAAATTATAAAGTTAATCTAGAAGAGACTCTTAATTGATTTTTTGATTTCATATATAGATCAAAACCTTAAAAAAAATTACATATCAAACTTGTACTTTTAATAAATGTAATTAAATTTTAAAATAAAGAGGAATTTTTTTCAAAACATTTAGGCTAATACTCTATTATAAAATCTGTAAATCTAATGAAAGTCATTATATAATATCATCAAATCTGTAATCATTATATAATATTATAAAATCTGTAATTCTAAACAAAATCATTGTATAATATTAGTTAACAAGTTGATATAAAGGAGAAAAAGAAAAAAATGAGATGAACTTTCGCATTTTTCTCGACTAAAAGGCATCGCATTTAAGAATCACCATAATCATTATTTAAACCATGAGCGTTTTTTTACCACAAACGTTAATAAAGTTTAAGTTTAATTCATGCACATTCGTGCATCGAACTAATTCATGCACATTCGTGTGAAACAATGTATTGGATCTGATTAGTTCATAACACTTGGAGGTATTTCAAGTAATTCTGAGATATGATATTCATAAAATAAAACACAGATGGAAACATTGAATGGGCATTGAGGAGTCTATACTATCAAAAAAAAATGCCCAATATAGCATCACTGTAGAATCTACTAGACCATACGCAGCCTATGCCATGACAACATGCCGTGAAAATGTTGTGCGTCCTTTCATCGTATGCAAATCCTGTAGTTCCAAAACCGAGAACCTGCTTTCTGATTTCGGAACAATTCGAAGCATTTTTGCTGAGCTTTGCGAGGCATTGTCCTGTAACAATGCTGCTTATATTGATGCTGTAAGAACCATAGGAATCATTGGGTTTCTCACAAATAGAAATAATGATATCCTGTGATTTTGTAATGTGAGATCCACGGGAAAAGCCATGCAATGGTGATATGCGGTGGTCTTCAAGTCTCACTAAAACCTCTCCTTCTAAATTACACACAGTAACTGTTTGCCACCAACGGTCCCAGCAAATGAACTTGGAAACTTTATGTAAGTAGTGCGGTCGGCATGCAGTGCGAATATTTGTTTTCTTTATGCAAACAGGATTTTTACCGCTAATATCCATTACTTCCAACTCCCCGTTGCAAAACCATTCTGTCATAGCCACATAGTTCAACGAATGCCCAACAACTCTCTTTCAGGAAAAATTCTTTACGAAAAATTCCATCGCTTTTCGAATAAATCCTGAGAAGAGTGGATTTTTTTGAATAATTGTCTGGAGAATCCACAGCTTTATCATTCGAATCCCAAGTGGGATCCATCTTCAGGATGAGAGAATGATGATGACAGAAGAGCAGCGGAGAGGAAATAAATAGATAAAGGAGGGAAATTTTAGGAAAAACATACAGGTCGTTAATAAAGATTTCAATTATTATTATTTGATTTGAAATTTTTATTAATATGTTTTAAATTTTAATTTTTATAAAATGTTTTAAGTTTTATTTTATTATTAATTGATTTTTTTTTTTTTTTTTTTTCTCTTCTTTATACTAATAATTTTAAAATTTTATCAATTGATTTTTAATTTTTAATAATTATTACTTTATTTCATATTAAATTCGATTATTTCATTATGCTTTTTGATAAATTTATTTATTTGTCTTATATTTATATAGGTGTTATTAATATATTATTAATACAAATTATATAAATTTTATAATATTCTATTATTAATATATATTGAGTATTTAATATATTTATTATATTATTATTATTATAAATTAACTATAATACTAAAGTTCTATAAAGATTAATTTATATTAACCAAGGGAGAAAACAAAAAGAAATAGATAAAAACTCTAGGGAATATTTTAGTTATTTTAAAAATAATATTATTATAATTTTTATTAATGAAGATTATTTTAATATATATTATATTATATATTAATTGATTTATATAGAATATATCATTATTAATATTTTGTTAATATATATAATAATATTTGATAGTATATAATTATAAAGATTAATTATTATTATTAGTTTATTAATTTATATAATTAAATATAAAATATTTCATATATTTTATTAAATTATTATCATTATATAATTATGATCTAAAAATTTTAAATTATTTATTTATTTTATATATTATATAATAATTCTTTTTAATATTATTATTATCAAAGCTGATTTAAATTGAAATAATTCTAAAGGGAATAAATGATAAACCTAGGGAAGGAAATCTAACAAGGAAAGAAAAAGATTTAAACCTAGGGAGAAAAATACCAAAAGAAAATATACCTAGGGCTAGAAATTAACATAAAGCTGACCCTAGATCTAAAGACAAAAGACACAAGAAAGGAGAGGGAAGGGGGAAAAACTTACCTGCATGTGGCCATTACCTATTACCAGAGGAGGTTCTTGCGCTTTTTATTTCCTTGATCAAGGGCAGCCAGCTCCCGCTAATTTCCACGCCATTATCCCTATTCAGATTATGAGGATGTTTGATGATCTCAAGGGCTTCTCTGATCTTTCGTCTATGATATTGCTCTTCCCTCGCAATAATTGATGCGCTTTCGAGACAGATATGGTGTTTCGTTTTTAAGGAGTGCTCTGCGAGGGCTGAGTTACGCGATCTTTCGTTCTTAATATCTGCGCCATGTTCTTTAAGTCTTGTCTGGAGGGATCGACCTATTTCACCAATGTAGCACTTTCCACAAGAACATTCTATTTTATAAACTCCTTTAAGCTGCTGTTTGTCTATATCATCTTTAACAGACCTCAAATTTTGTCTGATAGTACCAGGGGCAGAAAAATGAGTGATAATGTTTTTCTTTTTTAGGACTTTGGCGATTTTGTCTGTAACTCCATGGATATATGGGAGAAAAACGATACCACTTTTTGGCTGATCTTGAGCTTTAGGTTCAGGGGACATCAACTTCCTTTCAGCCTTCTTTATGGCCTTATTAATTTCTTGCTCCTTGTAGCCTATACTTTTAAAAATTAGGATTAGGTGATTCTTCTCCTCCTCTATGTGCTCTGAGTCGGAAATTCGAAGGGCTCTGATGGCCAGCGTGTTGAGAACACCAGTCTTTTGTGCAGGGTGATGATGGGAGTCGGCATGGAGGTAACTCTCGGTGTGGGTTGATTTCCTGAAGACCTTGTGGCCTAGAGAGCCATCATCTTTTCTAAGGATTAGGACGTCTAAGAACGGAATGCTCTTGTTGTCCTCGAGTTCCATTGTAAACTTTATATCTGGAGAGATCGAATTTAAGTGAGTGAAAAACTTATTGAGCTCCGCTTTACCATGAGTCCATTTTATATTGGTGTCATCTACAAAACGCTTCCACCAGCCTGGTTTCAAAGGATAAGAACTTAGAGCCTTCTTTTCAAAGTATTCCATGTAAAGGTTGGCTACTATCGGTGAAAGGGGGGATCCCATTGCCACACCGGATGTTTGTTCATAAAATACTCCTTGGAAGGTGAACACAGTCGACCTTAGGCAGACCTCATCCAGTTTTGCAGTCTCCGGGTCAGCAACATCTCTTATGACTTGAATGGCTTCATCAAGAGGGATCTTAGTGAATAATGAAACCACGTCGAAACTTACAAGGATATCATCATGCTCCAATTTTTCATTCTTAATCAGGTTCACAAAGTCTTGGGAGTCCTTGATGAAGGAGTCAGTGTTTCCAACAAGGGGTTTGAGAATTTTGGCAACATATTTCGCAAGCTCATAAGTAGGGGAACCAATAGTATTAACTATTGGTCTAAGGGGGACCCCTCCTTATGGATTTTGGGTAGTCCATAGATTCTGGGAACAGTTTCACAGGAGGGGGTCAGCTTCTTTTTTAACTTTTCGTCAAGGTTTGAATTAGAGATAATCTTTTTTACATCCTTCACGATCTTGGGGATGGGATTGCTACTTAGCTTCTTATAACTCCCGCAGCTTAGGTGATCATTCATCTTACAGATATAATCTTCTTTGTTCATAATGACAGTAGCTCCTCCTTTGTCAGCTTTAAGAACCACGACACTTTCATTGCTTCGCAAAGAATTGAAGGCTTTTTGTTCTTCTTTGCTGAGGTTGCTTTTGGGGATTTTGGTTTTCCTCATGATTAGAGAGCAGTCTTGTCTCAATGATTCTTTGTCCTCCACCGTAAGGTTGCTGATTCCTTCTTCTATGCTGCAAATCATCTTTTCAAGGGGAAGGTTTTTAGGTGTTACTGCAAACCCTAAACCTTTGTTGAGAATGTTAGTGACAACAGGATCCAATTCCAGAGAGGAAAGGTTAACAACTTTTCTTTTTGAATTATCATTCTGCTTTCTATTGTCTATCTTGGCTCCACTATTATGATTTCTAACCGGAGTGCTTTCAATAGAACCATTATTCCATCTGCTCTTTACTGCATTGAAACCTTGAGTGCTGACCATACTGTTGTTGATATTTATTAGGGTTTTTGCGCTGACTGAGTGGCCACCATCTGAAGTGATAATTTCATCATTTACTGAGTTACTGGTGAAAACTTTGACTGAATCCAAGGCTGAGATGTCTGCTGCGAATTTTTCTTTTTCTGCTTGATGCGCTGCTGTCCCCATTTGCTTCGATGCTAACCTTGACTGCTGTGTGAACGTCTCCGAATGGTGTGAAACATTTAATGAGCCCAAAGCTAATAAGTCTGCTGCGCGGTTTTCCCTTTCTACTGCGATCCTGTTGTATTTTTCTGCCTTTGTTGCGTTGGTGTCAATACTTGCTGCGATGCTGACACTACCTGCTCCGATGCTAACCTTTGATGCGCTGCTATCACTACCTGCTGAGCCTGCTGCGTGAACGTTTAAGGCACCCTCCGATGATGAGCCCAAAGCTAATAAGTCTCCTGCGCGGTTTTCCCTTTCTACTGCGATCCCGTTGTATTTTTCTGCCTTTGTTGCGTTGCTGTCAATACTTGCTGCGATGCTGACACTACCTGCTCCGATGCTAACCTTTGATGCAGTGCTGTCACTACCTGCTGAGCCTGCTGCGTGAACGTTTAAGGCACCCTCCGATGATAAGCATAATGAAATTATCAATTTAAATAATGATAATAAGTTGATAATTAATTAATAATATTAATATTAATCAATTTATTAAAATTAAAAATTAATTAGTATAATTAGTTCGAAATTAATTTCTTATTAAGGAAAGGAAAAAATAAAAAAATAAAAAAAAATAAATAAAAATAAAAATTTCAATTAATAATAAAATAAAATCTTAAACATTTTTATAAAATTAAAAATTTAAAACATATATTATAAAAATTTCAAATCAAATAATAATAATTGAAATCTTTATTAACTCAGCCGACCTGTATGTTTTTCCTAAAATTTCCCTCCTTTATCTATTTATTTCCTCTCCGCTGCTCTTCTGTCATCATCATTCTCTCATCCTGAAGATGGATCCCACTTGGGATTCGAAACGTCGGTTCAAAAATGATAAAGCTGTGGATTCTCCGGACAATTATTCAAAAGATTCAAACCACAGAAATCTGAAATCCAGAGTGGATTTTCCTTTGACCTTTTTACAGATCACGATTTCAGTATTTCCTGGACCTCCAAATGTAAACTCAGGATCTAGAAGTCCACCTTTTGATGTTAATTTGCTATCTGCGTATGATATTGCAAACAGATGACTATAATTTTTCAGTTCAAAGACCTTGAACACCCCCCTTTCTGACAGATTATAAATCACTGTTGGAATGTTAATTCCAACTGCAGTGCAGGAGCAGTGACGACATCAAACTTAAATTCGAGTCGGGAGATCCCATCAGCGCACGCAGGCAGTTAGCGATTTAGCGATGTGCGAACAGCCGATATCGCATCGGCGAAATGGAAGTGGAGAATCATAAAGTTTTGTTTGTCATATCTGCGATTCGCTATCGGCGGAAACCAATTAGGCAGCCTTTACCATGAGATATGTTGCGACCGGATATCCCGGACCCTATGGGTATTCAACATTTTGTTTAAAGTTATTTCAGTTCCGGCATTGGCTTGTTTTATGTTTTTTTTTATGTTTTTATGCATATATTAAAATATGTTATATCGGACGTATCGGCAGAGATTGTGATCGGGAGTTCGCAATCGGGTAAACCATGGGTGCACACTTTTGCATATGTGTGTGCCATGCGATGAAGTCCGGACCCGATGGATTTCCAAAACCATATTGTTTAATGGTTGAAGAAAAAGCCAACAAATAAATTTGACATGAAGTGAAAGTTTTCTTACCGCCATTTATCTCAGTAAAACAGTAAATGCAATTTACTTTGGATGGTAAGTTTTTGGTGAAGTTTTTAATTTTGCATCAGCGGGAGTATGGGCACCAGTAAAAGCCAGTAAGACCATTTAATTTTTAGTGTCTTTCTTTTACGGAATTATGGCGATGTAAGTAACCTCTCTTGTAGTCATATAGGTATGTAATTTTTTTTGGTAAATAAATGTAATGAAAGGGAGGCACAACAGTGCGTATGAGTTGTTCTGTGTATGTAAAAGGATACATGCTGCAGCGTGAAAAATTATCCATATGTAATTCTTACACAAAGGTGAATTATTATTGGTGAATCCCTCTGTGAGAGAGGAAGATCATAGTATGTAATAGCAATCTTTTAATGAATAGAAATCCTTGGTGTGTGTATGCAAACTCTGTCCTCTGTGCTCAGGAATTTTTTTTTATGTTTCCGCTGTGTTAAAATTCCTGTGGAAAAAGGAAAACAGAGCATTGTCTCTCTGTGTGAATTTTTATTGTTGTTTTTGGGATTTTACAACATAAATACCCAACAGTGGTATCACAGCAGGTTAGGCTCTTTGAAGACATCAAAGAAGCTGTAGGAAGGATTTTTGTTGCAGCAACTTCTCGAGCAAAGTGAAGACTCAGCAAAAGAATCCAGGTATCTCTCAGACTAGTTTTTATGTTACTGCTGAAAGAACAGTCAGTATTTTAAATACAGAGTCAAGGATTTAGATGCATAGCTGAGAATGCAAGGAATGGCTAGCACAATCACTAGTATGGGTTTGTTTAACCCTCAATTCCCACAGTTCAATGGGACAAACTATGACTATTGGGCAATAACCATGAAAGCTCTGTTTGCCTGTCAAGATTTATGGGAAATTGTTGAAGATGGTTTTGATGAACCAGCAAATGAGAATGAGTTTAACAGATTAACTCAGGTAGAGAAAGACTTATTGAAGAGAAATAGGAAGAAGGATTCAAAATCCCTTGTATTTTTGTATCAAGCATTAGACAAGAGTGTGTTTCCAAGGATAGCACGAGCTAAGACATCCAAATAAGCATGGCAAACTCTCAAGACAGCTTACCAAGGCATGGAGAAAGTGAGGACAACAAAACTACAGTTGGTGAGGAGAGATTTTGAGAATTTGTGCATGAAGGAGTCACACAATATTGACTCATTCTTCACACATGTAATTGGTTTGGTCACACAGATGAGGACTCATGGAGAAACCATTGAAGAAAGGAGGATTGTGGAGAAAATATTGAGGGTCTTACCCTCAAAGTTTGATGCTATTGTCACCACCATAGAAGAGACAAAGGATCTCTCAAACTTTTCAGTTGATGAACTCCATGCATCACTGATAACTCATGAACAGAGGTTGAGTAGAAATGAAAACTCATCTCTAGAGCAAGCCTTTAAGACCCAGATGTCCTTTGGAAGAGGAAGAGGTCAAGGCAGAGGAAACAAGAGAGGAAGAGGCAGAAGCCAGAACAGAGGTGGAAGGAACAGTCCAGCAAATGCTCAAAGAAGAGGCAGCAACTCAAATCAGAACCATGGCCAAGGCAGCAGCCAACAAAAAGAACAACATCATGCTCAAGGATAAAGGTATGAAAAATCCAATGTCCAATGTTATTATTGTAAAAAATATGGGCATTATGCCAATGAATGTAAAAAGAAACAGCATGATATGAGTAATAGTTCTAGTGCAAATATCACTAGAGAAAATATCAGCCAAAATAATGTTTTATTAGCTTGTAACATGGCTGAAACAAACAGTGAAGATATATGGTTCTTAGATTCCTGTTGTAGCAACCATATGATAGGAAACTTAGCTTTGTTTTATGCTTTAGATCAAAGTGTGAAGTCACAAGTGACACTTGGGACTGATAGTAAAATCTCTGTTATGGGAAAATGAGAAGTCAAAATATTTACAAAGAATGGTGAAAAGAAAACCATAGCAGATGTCTACTATGTCCCAGGAATGAGAAATCTCTTGAGTATTGGACAACTTGTCCATAAGGGGTACAATGTTTTCTTTAAGAATGATGTATGCACTATCATGGATATAGCACCCAGAAAAAGATGTATTGCTGAAGTAAAGATGACAAGGAACATGATGTTCCCTCTTAGAATAAGAGCAGATCTTAAAAACAAAGAAGTAATTGCAGCAGTTACCCAAGAGGCTTTCCAAAGCATGCCAAAGGATGAAAATTGGTTGTGGCACTTGAGATTTGGACATCTCAACTTTGGAGGTCTTAACTTGCTGAGCAGAAAAGGAATGGTAAGAGG
>APFE030100427.1:1331-48925 GCA_000404065.3 Pinus taeda
GCAGCAGCAGCAAAGGGATACGGTCATGACAGAACACAGGAACAACTTCTCCTCATCCACAGCGGTACCACACAAGTTTCAGGTGGGCAACAAAATCTGGTTGCATCGACAGAAAGAACGCCTTACCAGAACCCATCAGAAGCTCAGACCACTCCGACAAGGTCCTTACAGCAGTACCAAGGCTATGGGGAATAATGCTTTGGAGCACATCATTCCTCCATTCCTTCACCTGCACCAAGTGTTCAATGTGGACCGTCGTCGACCATGCTTCCACCATTACTGGACACATCAAAGATTGCAGGACAAGTTCAGCAGATGGAGGAACTCAATGCAATGGGGACCATTGATTCTTAAGGTGGGAGGAATGATCCAGGTGGATATTGGTGGCCACCCGCTAATTCCACGTGGATCCCCTCTAGTGCTTCTTTCAGTTCTTTCAGTTTCCTTAATTATAGCACAATTTAATATTTTTAGCAATTTTTCGGGTCCTAAACTTCCGGAGCCGTTTTGAGGCCCTAAACGACGTTTTTTGGGAAATCTACCGCCAGCGATTTTTTTGCCTAAAAATCATCTTTTTCGTCGTAGTCCTCGGAGAGATATTTCCAACGGGCTATCATGCGCGTCAAACAGAGATAAGACGACCAATTCACGACCCCAGGGAAGTTGATGTACCAACTTACCCAGAAACGGGGCCCACAATTCGGCGTTTCATCTTCCAGGGTTAGGTTTTGGAATGTGAAGGGTTTTTCCATTGTTTCTCAACAATAAATAGGCCTTCGAGCCTCATTGTAACACAGTTCAGAGGCATGTAGCCATACATCTCTTCTCTGAGATAAGCTACCATCGCCCTAGCTGGTTTATCTCTATTTCTGATTGTAAGCATATTTCAGTATTTTCCATTAATGAAATGAAGTATTATTTCCGCTGCATCTCTTTATTTATGGTTATCGCATCTCTGTATTTATGGTTATCTCTGTAATCTATTGCCTTCCTGTTTAAATCTGGATCAATGCATTTAGGTATTTATTCCTATTTTATTAACATAGTAGGTGATTGGACACTTGTATAAACATGATCGGGAAAAGGGAAAACGTACCTAGAAGAGTTGGTTGACAATCCATTCCAGTAATTCCTTGTGAGAGAAAGGGATTTCATAATAGAGTTGTTTTGGCCATGATGAAATAAAATTTTCTATTTTTAGCACTCACAAAATATAAAAGGTAAATCTAAGATAAGTTATTTCATGCCTACAGACCCACAACATAGCTAATGTTTTATTGTAAGGTAATCTACTTACTAAGTGATTCAAATAATTTTGGAGGATGATTATTGTAGGCTGGAAGGCACGCAAATACCTTGAAATCGAAATACAATTCAATAAATTATAGCTATAAAGTAGATATGTGAGAAACATAATAATATTCATTTTCAAGAAAATAAATGCATAAAGAAATTAATAAAGAGACTCAGAAAGACTATTGATTTATATTTGGGAATAGAGTCCTACTAAAAAAAAATACCATAAGTTTTTATGTAAGTAAACATTATTTTATTTAAGTGGGTATGCATATCATTTAGACAAAATTTTAGGGAACTATAAGGGGCTATATGATACTCTTTAGAGAATCTCATTAATCAAAAGACATGTACAAACTTCATATCAGGTAACTTCAAGGCATATGAATTCTACAAGTAACCAAAACTATGTATGCATACAACAATTGACCGATACCATACAGTCACAATCCCTGAAGCATTCATAAGTAATTATGTCATATAGAGGTATGTCTAGAAGAATCGAATAAGAACTAAAAGAAGCACAATAATGTATTAACCAGAATGGCATTGAGGACATTAACATAAATATTTCATTTATTATTCCTTTATAAGAAATTATGTGTACATAACCAAGGAGACCATGTCAAAATGAAAGGTATTAACAACCTTGGAATTGCAAACAAGCTGAGCCAATTTCGCCATTAATTTAGGGAAAGTTCAAGTTATACATTCACCATACATTGGTAGGATTTTCACAGTCATGTTATTACTTCATGTCTAAAGGAATCAGAGGGTTTGACCAACATGGCCAAGGTGACCCTGGAAGCTCACATATACTAAATAGAGTTTATTTCTTCACAATAGCAAAAAAAAATTTAAATGAAATTTGAGTTGTAGGTTGTCTTAAGCCTTGCAAATGAGAACAGTACCAGCAAAAGGTAACTATGAATTTTTCATCCATCAAGGCTTGGGGAAACCAAAGGTCGTAGGTCAAAACCTTAAGGGCTCAAGCAAGCTGAGGTCATATCCCAGGTTTTTTGAAACCTCAAATGTTACAAATATCCACACCCAGAGAGACAAAAGAAATGGATACAAAGCATAAGCAGAAAACCCAAGGAAAACAACAAAATGACTGAATCAAGAAGATGTAAACGGTTAATTAAACACATTAGATCTGCAGATTGGTGCATTAAACCAATCATCTAGGTGCTTACTTAAAACAACAATGAGCATAACCATCAGCAAAAGAACAGAAGGAAAAATATACATGAGACTTAGCAAAATCCCTACCAAGGGGAAGAGATTAATGGTTACCTATAGAGCCATAAGAACCCAAAACCATACTCTAATCTTACCAAGAAAATCATAGGATATAAGTTAAAAATAATAAGACCAAAAGATAATAAGAAGAGAAATTAAACCTACAAGTGGGTGTTGCTCGTGTAATCTCAAAAAGAAGCTTACCTAAGATGATGGGAGGTGCCACTACGCTATGGAGTTTAGCAGCCATGAAACCATGGAAACCCTATTTCAACAAAAGAGAAAACTATCCAAATCAAAATTAACGAGTAATTGTTATAGTTGGAAAATAGAAAAAATTAAGGTTAGTAAAAGGTATAACCAAAGAATGATAATTATTCTCTCTCACCGAGAATGGCTGCCAAGCCTAAACTGTTGAAATGGAAACCTAAAATTATGTCATTAGGTGGAAAAAGGGACAGCCCTGAGCTAAGAGATTATGAACTCAAAGAGAAAAAAACAGTCACATCATTATCGCAGAGAGAGGGAACTCTTACCCTTCTTCGACTTTGTTCTCTACAAGGAGAAAAGTGGCCAAATAAACAACAAAGGCAGGTAGTCAAAATGAAGTGAGGGTTAGAAGGGAGGATCTAGGCCATAGATTGACTTGTGATTGATCTGGGTCTTTGAAACTCCTCGGCAAAGTCGACCCCACGTGTGTGTGCCCATGGGACAGATGTGTGAGCTCCAACCATGTTGTATTGAAAGAGTTCACATTTGTCAATGTAAACAAAAAATATGTACAATCCAGGCTAATGTCACATGTGATGGTTCGATACATTGACACATCATGAAACATTCAGAACTATGGTATATGTGTAGAGTGCACTGCCATGAGGTGGAGAAAGTGTTTGCAAAAGGGTGTAAGGTAATGTATCGGCAGTCTTACCAGATGTTAGACACAAAACATATATATACATCTATAATGATAGCAAGGTCGAAATACATTTTATCATAGTCCAGAGACAAGCTTACACATTCCCAAAACATAATAGAGATACTATGATTTATCATAGTTACTAAAAAAACTCACGGAGAATTATTAATACATGAGAATAGTCTAGAATCCCATAAGTAAGGAATTTTTTTATTTTTATTTTTTGATGTGAATTAGGCTCATTACATTTCTTTCGATATAGCCAACTCCCTTTAAGTCGATTTTATAATTTTCAGAGCATTATGATAATCTCTCTGAACTTTCTTCATTTTATTTTTGGATATTTGCAGCTGAGTCATTACTCTGGTTAATTTGTAAACTGGGTGTTGAGAATCTCGATGTACTATAATACTATTGTTGTAGTGTTTTTTTCTCAAAGATGTATGAAAAGAGCTCACTTAAGATTGTGGATGAGAAACAATCTCAAAAATATAAATGGTTGCTAAATGTTGTAGATTTGGAACAATTGATAGAAACATTACGTACCAAAGTCCAAAGCTTTGCCACAATCATGGTTAAATATCATAAAGAAACAGTAATAACTCCAATCATCCAATGGAAACCAGTTATGTAAAAGATAATTTTATTATAACACTTGTGAAGGGAACAAATAGATGTTACCAGTCCCCCTCTATGGGATGGGTCTTGGCTATCCTCAAATGCCTTAACCTTGTGTAGAGTCTCTCTCCTCTATAATGTGAAAACCCAACAATAATATGGTGTGCGAAAATGAAAATAATCCGAGTTACAATAGTGAAAATAATCAAAAGTGAATAATGAATGGAAAACCATTCTATTTATAAAAAAATATTGAGTTATCCTCGGATAATCAACAATAATAAAATATTATTGATCTGATTCTTGGAATAACCACTTGGAATATTTTATTATATTTGTTTAGGAGGGAAAAAGTATTTAAACTTTTATTTAGAACTAATAAATAAATAAATGATGTATTTATCATCTGAAGGAATTAGTTAAGGAATAATAAATAAATAAGGATTTATTTAATTATTCGTAATGGATTTAGTCAAATTTGACAAGGAATAATAATTGAACAATGGTATAATTAATTATTCGTAGGAAAAAATCAAATAGATAGTGATTTATTTAATTATTCTTCATGGGTTTAACTATAAATTAATTAAACAGGGTGGTTTATTAAGTAATTTCTCATAGTGAAAGCAATTTTGCTATGGTAAAATTGGTTGTACATGGTGCACTTTGATCCATCTAGTAAATTACACTAGATGATTGATTTTTTGGTAATAACCACTACAAACATGAGATTCAAATTTATGTTGTCAAATAAAATTTATCTTCTTCGGCTTGGCAATTTCATCATTTCTTTGTAAAATTCCATTTTCCAAAGTTTCCTTTCTTTTTCCAACTGTGCTACTTCTGAAGCCATAGGATGTTCCATAGAACGTAACCTCAATTTCTTTTTGGGCACCTGAATCTCTGTTTCATATCCTTGCAACAAATTTTGAACAACGCTTCTATCTTCTCGATTCACACCAATTTTAACAATCAATTTATTCAACTCCTCATTTTGAGTGGTCAAATGGTCAACGCTCTAGAATTTTCTTTTTCTAGTTTTAATTGATTGACCACTTTCTCTAAAAAAGCTTCAGCTTTGCTAGTAGCCAAGGAATTTTTGTTCAAATCACTACATATCAATTCTCGAGTCTGCCTATTTAAATCTATTTTGTCAGAAAATGGGATGTCTATAGCATTTACTGTCAAATTGACAGTATTGTAACGTGATGAGGAAGATAAAGTAAAAGAAGAGGGGTGAGAGAAAGATAGTCTTAGCTTATTTTTATCAAGGTCCATGGCATAAGTAAATCTAGACTCGTAATCTAAAATGGATTGGGCTTCTAATTGTGACTCCATGTTCTCTTTGAATTTTATGTTCCTTTCTTCAATCTGAGAATATAATTGTTTGATAATTGGAAAAAATCTCTAAGAAGCCTCTTCTGGAATAAGAGAAGAAGCTGAGAAAATAAATTCCCTCAATTGCAATTGGAAACATACTCTTGGTGAAGAAATTCCCCCCTTAGACAACTTTATCCACTTATCACCTTTATTTATTTCTTCCTCTAAATCAATAACATCTTCACTACCTCTTTTGAAATTGTTTTCACTTAGATGGGGAGTTTAAAACTCAATCCCTCCTGACAGAATATTTTTTCCTCCATTTGCTAGCTTCTTGACATTTGGTTGAGGCTCATGTAAATAGGGAGCATAGGAAATATCCACTCTTCTATTTGAAATAATATGGTGAGGGTCATATACCCATTTCTCACCCCACTGCAAATTCATATCTTCAAGAATTTTTTGTACTTCTCCTATGACCTAACTATTATTTACAATAAAAGGTCCAACTATTATTGTCAATTTAAATAAATGCCCCTTCTTTGCTAGAACAAAATGTACTTGATCAACATTAAAAATCCGCCTGATAAATTATAATGAAAATAATCTCATAGGCACAAATGTGGGTAGTTTATAGGGGGCCACTTTCACTCCATATAATATGATTTATGCATAATCTTAAAATAAAAACCAATCATCTAATTTGACATATTTACTGGGCTAAAGAAAAGACTGGACCTTTGGTAGTATTCAAGGTGAAGGAGAGTTGTCTATGATTCAATATGCAAATGATAAAAAATAAGTGTTTAAATACATCAACCCCTCATTATTTGTATTACTTCTTGCAACAATTGTCCAAAAGACCAACGAATACATGGTCTTATGAGGACCCATGATATTCAATTCTATGTGCATAAATATTTCATCATGAGTATATAAAAAGAGATAAGTAACCAAAGAGGGAAATCTGAAACATCTAGTGAGGGTAAGATATGTTAATTGAGAATTGACCCTCTTTTCCCAAAAAGCACGTACGTTAAAAACTATTTTAGGATTCATCGTCAAACTAAGCATTCCCAGGATAACTATGTTAATAACAATTGTGTCTTCTCTTCCCAAAGTCTTGTCAATAATTTGAAGAATAGGTCTGAACTCCTCAACGAATGTATCCAAAGGGAAATGAGTGGGTTCTAAAGGAAAATGATTCCCAAAGGAAATTAAAAAGAAATTTAACTGTGCATAATTTGACCCATATATATTTTGAAAGGCAGACAATAGGATTTCCTCTCAGAACGAAATATAGGAATTTGAATAAGGAAAAAAAATGTTTACTAAATCAAAAGGGAAGACACTTGGAAGATATTTTCCCCCAATTTTTCACGATAAGACATTTCTATGGATACAGGGCAAAGTTTAGCCAATAAATAAATTTTGGGAAAACATATATTTGAGGAATCATTGTAGCTAAAACACCATATGTAACAGTAACAACATATACAAAAGACTCTGCTTGGTTGAGTAGGACATGCTGGTGAAATTATATGAAATCAATGGAGAAAATTGGGTCAAATACATTCCTTTCAAATCTAGGTGCATAAATATTTGAACATCAGTATATAAAAAGAGATAAGTAACCAAAGAGAGAAATCTGAAACATTTAGTGAGGGAAAGATCTCTTAATTGAGAATTGACCCTCTTTTCCCAAAAATCGCGTATGTCAAAAACTATTTTAGAATTCATCGTCAAACTGCGCATTCCCGGGATAACTATGTTAATAACAGTTATGTCCTCTCTTCCCAAAGTCTTGGAAAGAATTTGAAGAATAGTTTTTAACTCCTAAGAAAAAATATCCAAAGGGAAATGAGTGGGTTCTAAAGGAAAATGATTCCCAAGGGAAATTAAAAAGTAATTTAACTGTGCATTATTTGACCCAGATATATTTTGAAAGGTAGAAAATAGGATTTCCTCTCAGAAAGAATTATAGGAATTCAAAGAAGGAAAAAAAATGCTTACTAAATCAAAAGGGAAGACACTTGGAAGATATTTTTCCCCCATTTTGTTCATGATAGGACATTTCTGTGGATACATGGCAAAGATTAGCCAATAGACGAACTTTGGGAAAACATATATTTTAGGAATCATTACAGCTAAAACACCTTACGTAATAATAACAACATATACAAGAGACTTTGCTTGGTTGAGTAGGACATGCTGGTGAAGTTATATGAAATCAATGGAGGAAATTGGGTCAAATACATCCCTTTCAGTGCCCATTAATGGAATATGAGAAGAAGAACCTACTAGAATGGATTTCTTGGACATTTTGATAACTATGATGCAAGAGATGTCATGAAAATGCCTGATTAATGAATATTGATTCTAACTAGAGATATAATTTGTACAATCTCAATCCATAGAAGTGGGAGCAAGGAAGAATTATAAATGGAATGGGCTAGAGTATCATGATTTATGGGAAAAATGGACAAACATGAGGGAAAATGGAATTTATGAGATGGTGACAAGATGGATGAGGAGTGATGTGGTTGATGATGTGGCAAAGTGTTAATGATGATAGGATGGTGATGATGCAGTGAAAAAACAACTAGATAATAACCATGATCGTTTGCCAATGTATTATAGGGAACACTCCTATCTGGAAGAAATCTAGTGGAGTCCCCATGTAACACATATAAACTGTTGACTGTGCCTGACAAATATCTCCAAAAATATTTACGGAGACACTCCATGGGCTAACCATCGGGCATGTAGTGTTGGTCGGTTTGTTCCATCCAATGGGCTCCGCTTGTACTCTTCATAGCGCCCAGAAAATCAAAGAACATTTAATCTCTATCAACTTTGGTGAATGGGGATCCACTATAATCTATTTACTTTTAAGTATGCATTAGAACTTGATCACCGCCACCTAATCCAACATTAAAAATTAATTAAAATTCAAAATCAAAACCTTTGCCTCTATTTTTTTTTTAACTATAGATATATATCATATATATATATATATTTATATATATATATATATATATATATATATATATAATACATGGAGAAAACTATAACGAGCTACAACATCTCGCTCCACCTAGGGATAGTGTTTTAAAACAAAACACTAAGAACGGCAGATTAGTGCCTTCACCTTAGGCATGGAGTCAAAATTATATCTTGAAACATTACAATTAAGGGCTCATCGAATATTCACAATGCTCAAATTGCTATGTACAATGATTAAATAAAATCAAGTCAGACATAAAAATGGTGTTTCAATTACTGCCCATTGACTGGGAGCTGTAACAGTTCACTATCCAAGTTTTCTATAGTGAAAGTGTTATTGCCTCTAACTTCTACTATTTTAAAAGGATGAAACCATAAAGGATCAATATTTCCATGATTTCCTTTATATTCTCTTCTTACATCCTAGCGAAGAACGAAATCTCTAGGTTGAAAAAGAATATTTCTCGCCTTTGTGTCAAATATCAACTTCATATTTTCTTGGTAATTGATCAAATTCTTCATTAACTTCTACATTTTTTCATTTAACTCCACTAACTGGCTCATCCTCCTTGTTAGTGCATTTGGCTCTTCATGAGCACCTTGGATAAGTGCCATGAGAGGTTTTGCTAACTGGATGGGAAACAAATCAGCTCCTCCATATACTAATTCAAAAGGTGACTTTCAAGTTTACCTCCTAGTAGTAACCTTATTTTCCCATAAGAAAAATTTCATATTTCAATCCCAATTTTTCTTATTTTCCGCAATAGTTTTCTTAAGTATCTTCATGAGAGCTTTATTTTAAGACTCTTCCATCCCATTCCCTTGGCGGTTATAGGTGGTATAATGGGAGAGTATCACATTTTATTTATGATAGAAATCATTTAACTTTGTGGACTTGAACACCTAAGCATTATCTCCTACTAATATTGTTGGAAAACCAAATCACGTGAAAATATTTTCCTCCAGAAATTTAATTACCACTAAATCATTAGCCCTCCTAGTTATAACAACTTCCACAGATTTAGTAAAATAATATTTACCTGTCAAAATCCATTTATGTTGTCCACTAGAAGGTGGATTTATCTCCCCTATAAAATGTAGACCTCATTATCTGAATGGTCTTTCAACAAACAGTGGAGTGAGCGGTAATGGTTCTAATCTCTTGTTTTTAGCAAACATTTGGAACTCTTCACAACTTCTCACAAGCCTATAAACATCAGAAAACAAAGAGGGCCAAAATAAACTATCCTTCCAATTGTAATAAACTAGCCTTCAATTGATGGCAACAACAAATGTTTAATCTACCTGAATTTCTATTTATATCGCTTAATTTTTGGTTTTAAAGGAACTTTATGTTCAATAATGTTAGTATCATAAGCCTTCATCTCTTCATAATACCATGAAAATACTTCAACATATTTCTTGAAAATATCTACATGCCTCTATTTAAACTCTTTTGGAATATCCTTTGCTAATCTCACCAACTTTGGCTACTGAGTTGTTCCAAGATTGTAGTCTTCCAAAAATCTTATTATTAAAAAATCTCTCAAGGTGTACCAAACCTTTAGGTATCACATTTTTCTTTAGCTTCATTATCCTCTGATCCCATATAGAATCTTTTAAAATCAATTTTCTACTTGGTTCTTCTTCTTGAACTTCTTCAGTTTCATCGTCTTGGTCAACCTGCAAATTTGAAAATCCATCTGCCATTTATAGAAATATTTTAATATGTTATTCATCTTCTAACACTTTCCAATAATTTATGTTATATGGAATAGAATGTTTATTCCTACTTTCCAGTTCATACCTCAGCTTGGGATTCAATGGAGGCTTAAACATACTAGTTGCAACTTCGAATGAATCAACTAGTATGTTGCCTTCCCTAGGTAGGAATTGTATATTAAAAGAAGAAAATAAATTATCCACTAAATTCCATACGTCATTCCTATATTAAAGGAAGAAAATAAATTATACACCAAATCCCATACTTCATTCCATTACGATTTAAGCCTTAGATGTTTGGCTTGACATTCATTCTCGATTTATTTAACCACTAATTCTGAATTCCCAAAAACATAAATACATTGTATTCCTAGATTTTTTGTAGCTTGTAAACCAAGAACCAAAGTGTGATATTTAGTAATATTATTAGTAGAGTAAAATTCTAATTTACAAGAGAAGGGAATAATATGACTTCTTGGAGAAAGGAAGAACTCCACCTCCATTCCCTTCTTCCGAATATGCACCATCAAAATATAACTTTGAGATGCCACTCACTACTAACTCCTTGCTTTTAATTGTTGAAAGGAGATGCAGTTCTGCGTCTTCAGTAATTTCCTGAGATTGTTCTAACATCAAATAGGAAAATTCTTCATTTTCCTCACCATAAGCATGGGAATTAATTGAACCCTCCTTTGTGATAGTCTTTACAACCTTGGTCTCTCAATACAACCTCCTTTCTTCTCCATGAAAAACTTGAATAATAACATATGTGAAATCCAATTTGAGCACTCCTCCTAGGTTCGCTCCTGGGGATCTAGAGAGAGGCATTTCGAAATGGGCTGGAATATTTGCAACAAAGGGTTGGAATATTTGCAACAACCACATCCATTACAATACTCCTGGATAGAATCTTAGCCAACAAAACCATTAAATCCTTAATCAATGCCACACATTTGATATTTTTTTAATGAAAAGAATAAATATCTTTATAAGGCTTTGTAATTTTCAAATTTATCTTATTCATAACTAAAAGTGGCATTAGATTATGAGAGCCTCTTGAATCCAACATACATTTATGAAGAGTGAAAGTATGCATAAGAAGAGAAATATAAAAAGGAGGTGTAGAAGAATCGTGTTCTTCCACGTGAGGGCCAGACATCACCACTGCTTCTTTTCTCCTAGAAATTGACTGCATCTGGTGAATGCTTATTCTGTGAGAGATGAAATCAGAGACTTTCTTTTTATAAGTATGACTTTTCACTAACTCTACCAAAGGAATTTGAACTTTAATTTTATCTAGTTCTTTTAATAAATTAAAATAATGACCTTATTTCACTATTTTCAATTGTTCCTCTTCATTTAACTTTTGATTTGAAACATTTTGAGAAATGACAACACATTGTTGAACATATTTGTCTAACATCGTTTAGTCCTACTTACTATTATAAATTTCCCGTTACTGAACTATGACTATTGGAACTATATTCATCTACTATTTTCCTCTATCACCTTCTTTCAAAGATTGTTATTGAGCTATGTGATTTCCCTCCTCCTCATACAAAGTAGAATTATGATTTTCCTCTTCTTTAACGGTTTCCCCCATTGCTTCCTCTGGTTCATACATGATATATAGAGATAGTTGCATTTTATCTTGGTCTTATTGATGGTGTTGGACCTGCCAACATGTTAGGTGATTTCCCTTGTAAGAAGTCCTAACTAGACCTGAGACCATTTGGCATAGGAGTCTGAGTAGTGGGTATTAAAGCTATACCTTAATTGTGATAGCATACAGAGCTAAGCAATATATCCTTGTCAGAAGCAAGTGTGTGACCTTACGGCGAGTCATGAAAGATGCATGGGGAGGTTCTAACACACATAAGGGGAAAATAAGTGTATCCCTTATAAGCTTGTAATACTACACAGCCTGAACAAAAAACACAAGATGAATGACCTCACAAACTAGAATGAATAATATTCAACAATCCAAAGTTATGAGGTAACCCAACGACATGCTTCAATAATATTCAATCACATAGGAAATATTCCATACATCAATATGTACGAAAAACTACATACGTTGCTAAAGTAACTAGAATAGTTCAAGTACAATAATAACATATGCATGGAATGTGCTAACCCTTTTATATTATATAAATTGAAAGTTCCATCCATACATAAAACCATGACATACACTAGCCCCAATAGTGTAACATTACAGTGAACACTGCCTACTCCTCCAAAAATATGTGCTCACTCTGCACTGTGAAAAATCCAAGACTGATCAAAATATTCTCCAAGCCCTCTCTAAGAAATGCCTAGAAAACACTTGGCTCTGAAAATTATCTTCTATGATTTATGGGGTTCTATTTATAACAAAGGGTGGGGTGGCACTTGACATTCCGCTTTGTGACTCTTGGACTACCGTCATGATTCTTCAAATTCATTACGTAGCTCTTTAGACTACATATGAATATTTGTATTCCACTAACGACACCTGGAATTTAACTTAACAACATGTTCACAAAAGTGATACACTTTCCACATATACCCATGTGGAAAAAATTGGCTTCAGTGAGCCAAACAAGACAACACTAAGACTCAAACCACTTTCAAAAGACCAACTCATCAACCTCCTCTCCATGATCCTTAATAAAAAGCTAATGCCAAGCTCAGTGGTGCACAATGGTGTCCATGTACTCTTTGATGATGTCCTTATGGAAACTAACTCTTGCCTCCATTGCTTCCTAGTATACTAATTCGGAGCCTTTGTCCAACTCATCCAGTAACATGCACAATTTAGCCTTGATTAAGGTTGGACCGATGATGTACATACAAATGTTATCTATGCTGACTTGCAGATCTGTGCTGATAGCCATAAACATCAACTGATCAAAGTATCCATCAAGCTCTAGGCTGACTTGGTTCCTCTATTTTTCCTTAGTGAGCATACCAATTGACAAGGTTCCATACTTTCTCACCACGACATCCAAAATCATGTACAACCATGCACACAAAGCCTCCACACTAGTGATGAGTGGTGGGAGTTCCTCATAGTTCGAGATCAGAATCTAGATGCATGATTTGTCTAACTCTATGTACAACTTCATCATCTTGTGCAAGTGAAGCAGTGCTCCCTTATACCTCATCATCCATATTTATACATGATGAACTGCGGCATGTATATCTCTGAGAATTCGTGCTATATTGGTTTAGCACTATTGGCGGCCATTTAGATGGACAACTTCCTTTTTCAAAGTGATGAACCTCTCATACAGTCTCTACATGACTACCTCAAGATACCATACTTCAGCAAGTATGGCGATCTTCATCTCTTCTCTCATAGATCCTATTGATTCTTCCTCTATCTACTTGGCTACTTCCAACTCCTTAGCCATGCTCTCAATTATGATATCAGAAACATAACACTCGAGCTTGTGGATTCGGCATAATCCTTTGTAGAAATGGCCAAGGCGTTTAAATGTTTCCATACATATGACATAATCACATGTTTTTTAAAGTGCGTAGGTGATGCATGTTCATATGGGCTGCACACTCTACGTCCTTGTACAACTCTATGTTGTGACTCATCAAAGGCTACGTTGTACACCTTTATTCCCAGATGGTCCTTAGGGAGAATGGTATCCACTTGTTCACTTGGGACATGCTCTATTGTTGGAGCTGGTGAAGGCTATGTAGTGACGTTGGTTAATTTTTGCATGAGGTTGGTATCTTGATCCCATTCCTACTACTCCATGTCCATGTCCATCTATTCTACTATTTGTTTTTCCTAAGTAAAAAGTTCCTATTCCTCCAGTCGTCACCTTATTCCTAATCTGTTGCGGGTTCAGAGTCTTCTACCTATCTCAGTTTAGTTTGCGTTGTTTGTGCACCTTGCACTTCCTCATATTATTTTTCATGTTCTAGTTCATTCTCATGTTCTGCTTCCTTCTCTCTTCTATGCAATTGTTGTCCTTCTTTTAGATACTGCTGAACTTCCTACAACATCCTCTCTACATCCTTCATCCTTTCCTTCTCTCTCTTTCTTTGTGCTATCCTCCTGTCTCTATGTCATCTCTTCACATCTATCTTCAAAGCCACCGTTCCCACAAGTGCGTCTTGCTTAAACTTGTATATTTGTTCTATCTCTATGCTTTGTAAAATATTCATCTTCCGTTTGTCTTTCACATGTTTGCTTCGTGTTGTTGTTGTTGTTACTTACCCCTTTGGTGTTGTTACCATGTGCCCCGCTAGCCACTCTACTACAATGTTGGTGAGTTCATTGAGCCTAGAGGATTTATAACGATACCTCCATGGGTCTTCTTCTGGCCAATGACACATCCCATGCATCTAATAATAGTACTCTCTCACACAGTGGTCCCTACATAAACCATGTGGGTCATACGAGTTGAAACTCTTGCTATCGAATATAAAATTCTTGAAGTCTACCACCTCGACATCCTATTCTTTCAAATTCGTTATCATGCACAACTCAATTTGCATAGGAACCATAGGCCATGATGCCTTCTTATTCCTATGCAATCCAGGTGATAAACATTTTGATATGTGGTATGAAACCTCCTGCATGACAAACTTGTCTATGGAAAACCTCAGCAACACATGAGGATCTTTCTCTGTATTGTACATTCTAATGAAGGTGCCCTCAGGTGAGCCATACCAATATGCAATGTTCAGCAATGCCTCCATTATTTCCACGTACATGCAGGGTGGATCCTATTCAAAGATCATCATGTATAGGGGGGCGATGAAATGGTTAGATACTCTAGCCATCACTCCACAGTAGTTGCTGTCTATGAGAAACTTCCAATGTTTGTTGATAGCACTCTCTAAAGGTGTCCATGCCCAACCCATGCCAGGAAACTATTGACATGCATAGATTTCATCCGGCAAGTAGGTAGACATCAAGAATTTATCTTGTTGATCCTTGGGTGGTCTCCAGGCATTGGATATATTTACGTTCAACTGGAGAGCAAACATATCAAAATAGTTTTTCCTTCACTTTTGAGATGATCCAACATCGAAACCAAAATCTACAGGAAGGTTTTTGTACTGCCTTGGCCATACAAGCAACATGCAAAGATGACCAAGAACTTATATGCCTTCTTGGCTATCTTTATCCTATATATCTGGTTGTCTGTTGTCCTAAACTTTGTTGTCTCCTTCTCCAAATGCTTCTAGATGTATCTTGTGTTCATAATACTATTGGGAGTTTAGAATCGTGCATCCATCCTGCTCACGAGAAATGGAAAATGATTTATCTCGTGATAATCCTCTATCCTAAAGGAAGAAACGATTTCTCCACTGACACTTCTCAACATCATTATCTCAGGACTAGTGTGTGAGACAATCTAGTGGATCACATATGTGTAAGGGAGCATGGGAAACCTACATGCAACCTTGTATAATCCTAACTTGTTGATGTTAACATAGACATTTCCATCCTCCAGATTCTTATCAAAGTTGCCTGAGAAAATGGAGTTGATGTCTTTCCATGTGATCTTGATGTATTTCTCGATGAATAGGTGTGTGTCTATGTACACAGGAAATCTCATAGACCTCTGTTCAACCCCATCCCAGGTACTTCTTTCAACTGTGTCTTTTGATATATATCTCTTAGAGGCCATGATACATGTACTATTGAGAAGCAGCTCAAGAACCTATGGTAGCTTGAGATAGAGAAGACACTCATGGCAATATAATGTCAGCTAAAAACATCAAACAACTTCGAGAAACATTTAGGCAACAAACAAGTCATTATTGGGCAAGGTTACGTGGCATTGATTTCATGAAACTCAGAGAATGTTAGCTGGAACTATGCATTTTGCAATCCTAGCTACTAGTGAGGCTGACTACTGGCTCTATCTACATAATGCATAGTCCACAGAGGTTGATTGCTGATTGAAACTACACAATGCATAGAACACTCAAGCTGGGTTGTTGGCAAGAACTATGCATTGTGCAGTTCTAGTGGGCAGGACTGCGCACTTTGTCCCAGGATTCCATACATCATAGCTAGGAGATAGTGTCAATAGCCTCTATACAATTCCTAGAGGCAAGGAAGAGCCTTGGTTACCAGGAATATGTAGAGCTTACTTAGCGAGACAAGATCTAGACTAAGCCAGTCCAAATTCCCCCAAAGGAAACTTGAAAACATAAAGGAGTGAACTTTTGTATGAAGATGGTGTACATCTCAGTGAAATGGACATGCATGCAATTCAAGAAAGTGCAGAAATCAAATCAAAAAGAGCAATAAACTCAAGAAGTGAGTCATCAAAATAATGATTTTGAGTGTAGAAATAGTCTTATCTAGGCAAAACTAAGAAAATCTAATGAAAAAATCAAAACATCACTTCTACAAGATAAAATACATTGATGTGCTAGTGTTCATTCAATAAAACCAAGGATGGGGCACTCATACAAGATGAAAGCTAAAAATTGATAGAAAAATGCTAAAAGGCATGAAAAACAAAACTTATCCAGGAAATCTACGTAGATTGTGCCAAAGGTTTGTAGATGCCTTGTGAATTCTAAATAACCAAGATAAAATGTGAATAATGATCTCTAATGTGTCGTTTAAGTAGATTTGGAAAAATTAGGGTATGGCGCACATGCCACAATTCTACGAAAAAGTGGCACTTGGTGGGAAGTTTCTAAAAATGGTTTTGAATGTGACTCCTTCTCCTAAAAATATATCCCTAAAATATAGGGATTATTTTTCGCTTTTTTCTTTTTGATTTTTCGGGGAAAACTATCGAGCATGCAAAGAAGGATTACATGATTCTAGAGGGAATTGGGCAACCTTCCGACACATGCGACAAATAGTTTGTGATGGAAAATTGTTGCTTTGTTTCTGGACTAAGAGACCTTAGCTGACTAGCCACATTTGCTAAATTTTCAAGAGCAGTGATGCTAGGAGGCTCTACACATTTCCGGAGGGAAGTCCCGCTGGCCAGTTTTGTGCAATTCTAGAGAACTATGTAGCTGGGCTAGGTTGCTCTGCACATTTTTGGAGAGAAGTGTAGCTGGGCTAGTTCTCCGTATTTTTGGAGGGTAGTGCAGCTGGCTTCGCCTGCTCTATGCAATTTCCATAGCAAGGTTGGCTGGACTGTTGTACACAACTTATGAGTGCAGAACCGCTACTGGGCTGCTCTTCACAATTAGTTAAGGGAAGATGATTTTTCGTCTATGTTTGCACATTTTTTCCTGACAAATGGTTCATCGAATGTTAACCAAGTGGTAGGTGTGCTTGTGTTTGACTGACGAGACAAGTGAGCTGAGCACAAGCTGTTAAACAATAGATGAAATAAAATAAGCACAAGTACATGATCAATGTAGGATAGCTGGGATGAATTTGAGGAGGGAGGCTCCAAAATTAAGCGAAGACAAAATTTTGGAGGGTGGTTGTAGTTGTTACAACATGGAAAACACACTCACAGAACTAAAACTCTCTCTATGTACCTTGTTCATAAATATTGAATCTAATTCCTTTGGAAGTATTTTTCGATTGTTTGATCTTCATCACTCCAGAACTAAGATTTAGTTGAAGGTATAATGCCTTATCATTATTTTGATTGGTCAGCACACGTTCCAAGCCAAGTCAAGTCATTCTTTTGATTAGAGATGACGGGTATATTGGTACAGAAGTAATAAAGATGTTAGAGTCTTAGTTTCATCTATGGTGTTTCTTCCATGCCAATAGGCCCAGTCAGTACCTCGGCGAAGTCACATAAGGACACAAGCATCACTTCACTTCCCATCGAGCCTAGGCATTACCCTGATGGAGTTACTTCCATCACCTCTCTCCACACCAATCCTTTCTCTTCTTTCACCTTATTTATTTTTTCATTTTTCATTCTTCCTTCTTTCAAAAAATGTGCATAGGCACTTATTTATTTCAAAGGTAGAAGAGGGATCCCAACTTATTCGGGGCATAAGAGGTTTTCCCCTTAGAGAATTATTTCATATATACCTCTGACAATACTTGTTAAGGTTTTCCCCCTGACCTTACTCTTGTTGACTAAGTTGATAAGGCTTAACCCTAAAGAACTGATTAGAGTATGTTGTACTAGTTAAAGGTGCAAGAATTGTGTTTTTACTAAGACTCACTCTGAATAGAATGTATTTTCCATTAGGTTATCATTGACTGAAGAAAACAAGTCATTTCATAAAGAGAGAGGACAACATATAACCAAGTGTTCAAATATGTACAAGTCCTCTTGTACTTTACGTTTCTTGTCTCGAGAGCCACACACGATTTCATATGAATTAAGCCTATGGATGAAAAAGAAGCAAACAAATAGAAAGAAAAGGACATAATTAAATGAAAGAAAAGAAAGAAAACAAGGCAAGAAGAGAAGCAACACAAACAAAGAAAAACAAGAAATAAAACACTACTCCTACCGCTAAACTAAGTAGTGCATGGGCCAACTCACATGAAGTGATATTTCAAATGCACCCATCGATGTATTGGTTGACCAATGTTGGTTTATGAGAAAGAAAAACGTGTAAACTACAAAACAAAAAAAATATAGTAGTGAAGACCAACACACATTGAGTTTAAAAATATCCACAGAAAATAAATTAATAAAAGCATAAAAAAAAACATTTTGTGGACGTATCATGGTCATTCATCACACTGTGTGTAGATGAAAAACATACACACTCTTTTGATCATGAAAAATGAGGAAACATGAGAAAGAATGATAACTTATTCTTAGCAAGAGTGCTAGTTTTGTATGATTCCATGAGTGACGAGATCATGTGATATAGGTGGAGGATGTAAATTCTGTAAACTCAATTGATCTTCAGTGTAAGCAGGTGAGTGATGAGGGGATCTGGGTGTTTCAATTTTTTTTTGATCTAGAGTGGAATCTACCTCAAGAAATCAAGGACCTAACATAACCATCAACTCAGGCTAAATTTCCTCAACAACTTGTGGGGTTTCCAATCCATCAATAGGTAGATCATCGAAGACAGGCGGCTTAGAAATATCAACAGTGAATAAATCAACATCATGATCGAATGATGGAGAAAATAGATCATGACAACCATGATCAGAAAATTTGATATGTTTATCGACATCCTCATGATCTGATGAATCATACATAGGGGTTCATGAGAAGCAAACATGTTCACCCTTTGCATTTTCACAAAATAGAGATGAAATATTGGGTGGATTGGCAAACATAGATGTTTTGTCTCCGCTATGCAATGACATAATCACATCCAATGTATTCTATGAATGATCATAAGTGGATGCATCCGAGAATGTATTCTCACATGGAAAATGAAGAATAGGATAATCACCAAAGATGTTAAGGAAAAGTGGATGAGTTACGAAAAAAAGGGGGTCATCCTTCATCGCTAGTTATTATTCATTTTTCCACACATGCTCATCATAAATGATAACGCAAGTTGGATTCTCCACACCACCTCCAGCAACAACTTGATCCTCGTGAAAAACAAGTTTGTATTATGCAACGGGAGAATACAACATAATACAATCCAGAGGATCAACAAAACACAGAGACAGAAGTTGAGGAAATAAGTCCACATCATGACCAATAGTTTTTTCAGCCAAATCTGCACAAAAATCAAGAGTAGGTCGGGTGGGTGGATGTGATAGTTAAATAGGTAGATGCATACCTTCTCACGCTCGACACTGCAGGGCTATAGTTGTTTGATGAGATGAGGATGGACAATCACTTGTGGCAAAAACCATGTCTACCTTGGATTGAACATCTCTAACGCCGAGGTATGTTGGGGTCGATTTGAATGATTCCAAGATATGTAGATTCTCAGTTATGTGAAGAAGATATTGAAATATTCCATTCTGAAACTTCCAATCAATTTCATCCTCTCATAATAAAAATGCGAGATTACGAAAGTGATACTAGAAATGCACCAAGGATTCATCAAGGACTTTCCACAATTCAAGAATTTTTTTTTATTAAGTGCTTCACAACCAAACTTATGGAAAGCATGAGATAACTCTAACACAAGCTAACCAAATGAGTTAATAGATTTCTTGGGGAGTCTGAAAAGCCATTAGAATGAATGCCCACAACCTGTGAATGCGAACAATGTACAGATCACGTAATCCTCACAAGGTTCGAGGTTTTCAGATAAATTCAAAAAGGCAAGACTATGCCTCTCCCAAGTTGTTATTCCTTCACCTTCATATGTGTTATGTGACAAGTGATTCCAAAACTCCTATGAGATTTCAATGTCATCTCCATAATACATACATCTTGAAGGACGAAGTGTAACATAAGAGATGATAGATGTGTGAAGATTCAAAACAGACTTTGAGGATTCATCTTGTTATTTGTCCTTCCTTCTAGCACCATAAATGTTGATGGTATTGGACCAGCCAACATGTAAGGGGATATCCCCGATAAGAATTCCCAACTAGACCTTACATTTTTTGGAGTAGGAGTCCCAGTAGTGGGTAATAAACTTATGCTTTGACTGCGATAATGCGCAGAGCTAAGAAAGATATCCTTGTCAGAAGCAAGTGTGTGACCTTGCAGAAAGTCAAGTGAGATGAATGGGGAGGTTCTAACAAGTGGAAGGGGAAAATAAGTGTATCACTTACAAGCCTGTAATAATATGCATCCTAAAAGGAACACATGAGTTGAATGACATCACACACTAGAAAGAAGAATAGTCGGCAATCCAAAGTGATGCATTAAACTAGCAACATGCTTCAATAAGATTCATACAATCTCATACATAGTAGTCCATACATCAATGCATAAGTAAAACTACATGCATTGCTAAAGTAACCAGAATAGTTGAACTACAATAACAATATATGCATGAAATGTGTTGGCTATGTTATATCAAAATAGATTGAAATTTCCAATGACGCATACATCCATGACATCCACTAGCCCCAATAGTTGAACATTATAGTCAACACTGCATACTCCTCCAAAGAGGTGCTCAGTTTGCACTGTGGAGAATCCAAGGCTCGTCAAAATACTCTCCAAACCCTCTCTAAGCAATTCATAGCAAACTCTTGGCTCCCAAAAGCCTCTTCTATGACTTATAGGGTTATACTTATAACAAAGTTTGCGGTGACCTTTAACATTCCCCTTTCTGACCCTTGGACTACCCTCATGTCTCTTCAACTTCATTACATAACTCTTTACATTACATATGATTGTTTGTATTCCACTAATGACACTTCGAATTTCGCTTTACATGATGTTTACAAAAATGATACATTTTCCACATATACCCATGTGGGACAAAATTGGCTTGATTTTGCCTAACAAGATAACACTATGACTCAAACGAGTGTGCAAAGAAGATCTCATCAACCTCCTCTCCATGATCCTCGGTGATGAAGTAATGCCGTGCTTGGTAGTGCGCAAAGTGTCTGTGTACTCTTTGATGATTTATTTCTAGAAACAAACTCTTTCCTCCATTTCTTCTATACTAATTTGGAGCCTTTGTCCAACTCATCCTGTAACATGTGCAACTTAGCCATGAGCAAGGCTAGACCGATGATGTGCATACACACGTTATTAGAATTGACTGGAAAATCTTTGTTGGTGGCCATGAGCATCAACTGATAAAAGTATGCATCGAGCTCTATTCTAACTTGGTTGTTCTTTTTTGCCTGAGTGAGCATACCAATCGATGGGGTGCCATAATTTCTTAAAATGACATCCAAACTCCTATATAACCATGCATACGAAGCCTCCACATCTTTGATGAGTGGAGAGAGTTCCTCATAGTTTCGGATCACACTTTGGATGCATGCTTTGTCCAACTCTACCTATAGCTTCATCACATTATGAAAGTGAAGCATAGCTCCCTTGTACCTCATCATCCATGTATGTACATGCTCAACTGCGACATGTATATCTATGAGAATTCACACTATATTGGTTCAACACTACTGATGACCATGTAGGTGGACAACTCCCTTGTGCATGGTGATGGACGTGTCATCAACAAGTATGGGCATCTTGATCTCCGCTCTCAAGGATCCCGTTGATTGTTCCTCTTTGTGCTTGGCTACTTACAACTCCTTAGCCATGCACTTAGTTTCTGTTATCAATAAATTAACACTCAAGATTTTTGTTCCAACATAAGAGTTTGTAGCATTGATGAGGGACATTGTATGTCTCCATACATTTGACACAATCACCCTTTCTTCAAAGTGTGCAGTTGATGCATGCTTTTCTAGGGTGTGCACTCTATGTTCTTGTACAACTCTGTGTTGTGACTCATCAAAGGTTATGCTATACACCTTAGTTCCCAGATGGTCCTCAAGGAGAATGGTATCCCTTTGTTCACTTGATACTTGCTCTGTTGTTGGAGCTCGTGAAGCCTCTGGAGTGACCTAGGTTGCTTTTTTCATGAGGTCAGTATACTAATCATATTCCGACTGCTTCACCTCTATGTCCATATGTTCTAATATTTGTACCTACTATGGATCAAGTTCCTACTCCTATGACTACTCACCCTATTCCTCATCTGCTACTGGTTTAGAGTCTTCAAATTGTATCGGTACATTTTGCATTGCCTTTTCACCTTGTACTTCCTCCTACTCATGTTCATGTTCCTGCTCATTCTCATGCTGCACTTCCTTCTCTCTTCTCCGCATCTCTTATTCTTCTTTAAGCTTCTGTTGGACTTCCTGCAACATCCTCTTTTCATATTGCAACCTTTTCTACTCTCTCTTTATTTTTGTTATCCTACTGTCGCGTTGTTGCCTCTTCTCATGTATCTCCAAGGCTACCTTTTCCAAAAGTGGGTCTTAGTTAACTTGTAGCTTTTATCCACCTCCATGATTTTAGAAATCTTCCTCTTGCCTTTGTCTTGCACATGTTTTCTGATTCCTATTATTATTGTTGTTGCTCTTATCATGTTGCTATCTTGAGTGCTTCTAGCCACTTTATTACAATGTTGACTGGTTTGTTGAGCCTAGAGGAGTTATAACAAGACCTACATGGGCTTCTGCTAGCCAATGACATGCCCCGTGGATCCAAGAATAGTACAATCTTGCATACTCGTCACTGCATAAACCATGTGGGTCGTACGGGTTGAAACTCTTGGTGTCAAAGTTAAGCTCCTTGAATTCTACCACCTCGACATCCACTTCTTTCAAACATGTGATTTCGTACAAATCAATTTGCACAGGAAGCGTAAGCCATGGTTCCTTATTATTCCTATGCAATCCAGCTGATAACCCTATTGAGATGCGGTATGAAACCTCCTACAAGACCAACTTGTCCATGGAAAACCTTGGCAACACATGCATATATTTCTTCGCATTGTACATTCTGATGAAGGTGACCTTAGGTGAGGCGTACCAATCAGCAATGTTCAGCAACGCCTCGATTTTTTCCTTGAACATGTAGGGTGGAACTTTTTTAAGATATCATCGTGTATAGGGCGGTGATGAAATGGTGAGATATTCTATCCATCACTCCATGGGAGCTACAGTTTGATAGAAACTTGCAATATACATTCATAACAATCTTTGAAATTGTCCATTCCCAACCCATGCGAGGAAACTGTTGATGGGCACAGATTTGATCGAGCAAGTAGGTAGACATCAAGATTTTTCTTGTTGATCTTTGGTCAATCACCGACCATTGGATAGATGCAATTTCAATAAGAGATCCAATATGTTAGAAAAGTTGAATGGTTTTCCTTCACTTGCTAGCTGATCCAACATAGCAACCCAAGTCTGTGGGAAGGTCTATGTAATCCCTTGTCCATACCAACGGCATGCGAAGATGACCAAGAATTGATATGCCGTCTTGAGTTTCTTCATCCTATATATTTGGTTGGTTGTTGTCCTAAACTTTGGAGGCTCCTTTACCCAACGCTTCAAGATGTCTCTTATGTTCATGTTTCTATTTTGAGTGTAAAATGGTGCATCGATCTTTCTCACTGGAAATGGAAAATGATATATCTCACGATAATCATCTATCCTAAAGGACACAACCATATCCCCGCTAACATTTCTCAGTATCATTGTCTCAAGATCAATGTCTAAAATAACCTAGTGGATCACATCTGCGTAAGGGACAACATCAAACCTGTGTGGAACCTTGTATAATCCTAACTTTTGGATGTTCACATAAACCTGTCAATCCTCTAGATTCTACTCAAATCTACCTAAGAAAATGGTGTTGATGTTTTCCCATGTGATCTTCATGTCTTTCTTGATGAACATGTGTGTGTTCTCCCATAGAGCATAGCTAGGATAGGATGTGGGCAGCTCCTATACAATTCTTGGCAGCAAGGCAAAGCCTTGAGTGTGAGAAATGCACAAAGCTTGCTTGGGAAGACAAGATCCAAAACAAGCCAGCTCGAATCTTCCCAATGACAACCTGAAAACATGAAAGAGTGAATGTTTGTATGAGGATGATGTAGATATGAGTGAAATAAAAATTCATACAATTCAAGCAAGTGTAGAAACAAGTCAAATAGTAAAACTAATAAGCTCAAGAAGTGAGTCACCAAATTGGCAACCATGAGTGCAAAAACAGTGTTATGCATGCGAAACTAAGGAAAGATAATGAAAAAATTGAAACAACACTTCTGCAAGCTAAAATACATTGAAATTCCAGTGGTCATTCAATAGAATAAAGGAAACAACACTCATAAAAGCTGAAAACTAAAGAGCATAAGAAAATGTGATGAAAAGCATGAAAATAAAAACTTACGTGGAAAAGTTGCGTCGATTTTACCAAAGGTTCCTAGATGCCTCATGAATACAAGAGCACCAAGATTGAATGTGAAGAATGAGCCCTGAAGTGTTGTTTAAGTAGATGTGGTTAAACTAGGGTATATGACACGCATGCCACAAATCTTGGGAACTGACACTTGGTGTGAAGTTTCTAAAAAATATTTTGCATGTAAATATTGATTTTTAAAATAGATCCCTAAATTCTAGGGATGCTTTTTTTCTTTTTACTTTTTTATTTTTCGAGAAAGATTGGGTGATTATAGAGGGAATTGGGAAACCTGCTAGCACATGTGATGAAAAGACAGTGAGGGAAAACTTCTACATTGTTTTCAGACTGAGAGGCCTTGGATGACTAGCTAACTCTACGCAATTTTCTAGAGCAGTGATGTCGGAATACTCTCTACATTTCCAGAGGGCAGTGGATCTTGCAAGGTCTGCTCAATTCCAGAGAGCTATGCAGTTGGCGTGGGTTGCTCTGTGCATTTATGGAGAGAATTACAGTTGGGCTAGTTCTATACATTTCTAGAGCATAGTGTAGCTAGCCTGGCTTGCTATGCGCAATTCTAGAGAGCAGTGCCAACTCGATAAAACTGCACATTTATGGAGAGTAGTATCAGCTAGCCTACCCTACACAATTTCCAGATCAAGGTTGGTTGTCCTGCTCTAGGAGATTTCTGAGTGCAAGACCACTGCTGGGATGCTCTGCATAATTGCTCAGGGGATGACAAGTTTTCCTATAGGTTTGCACAATTTTTCCTAATAGCTGATTAAATGGATCTGAACTATGTGTTGGGTGTTCTTGTGGTTGACCGAGGAGAAAAGTGAGTTGAACACAATATGTTAAATGATAGATGAAATAAAATAATAACAAGTACATGAAAAGTGCAGGATAACTACAATGATTTCGAGGAGGTAGGCTTCAAAACAAAGCGAAGGGAAAACTTTGGAGGTTGGTTGTAGCTGCTACAACATGTCCATTTTATCACATTGCATAATTTGCAGTGGATATCTCCTAAAATAAGGATTAAATTTTTGTTTTTTCGTTTTTGAATCTTCCTCAAATGGTTTTTATTTTCTAATGTTAGTTACATAAGTTTATTGGACATATTCCTAATGCATTTAGTCATTTCATCAAGCTTTGATCATGAGAATCTCTAGGCTAGCTAACAAACTTCACTTCTTCTTTTCCTTTATTGTTATCTTCAATTTGTTCCTTTTGTTTGATTTTCCCTGCAGTAGATAAATTTTCTTCAATTTCCACAGCATGAGTCTAGATTTGGTCTAAAGTAGGAGATCTCATCTTAATCAAGGTAAAAGAAAATTAAGATTCAAATTCCCCTGTAAACACCACCTTCTGTAGCAAACTATTATACAATCTAATAAATATTTTAATGAATTCATTTACATCTTCTTCTTTTTATCTTTTAATTGCATTGAATTTGATCATAAAAAAATTGTTATCCTTCTTTTCACCCCATCTTTATGTGAAAACATTCTCTAATTCCTCCCAAGTGTTTTGAACCACTTTATTTCTTTTGCATCCAGTGACTACACAAATAATGGATCCAAGAACTCTCTAAGTCTTAAAATCACTTAAATGATCAAAACTATCGCATAAGGGGAACCCTCAAAATGGTGGAAAAACACTATCGATAGGTGAAAAACACAACAAAATAGTGAAAAGAAAGTTATCGGTGGCTTGAATAGTGAATGCATAGTAGCCTTCAGATCTTGCCGATCAACTGTCCAAATCTGATCGGAAAATCGCAATTGACAAAGGCTATTTGAGGTTATAAGTGGAGTCCCTGTGGAACATGTGATGGTAATAGACAGATTAAACAAGGACCATTGATCAAGTGTGTGGATCGACAACCCACATTGCATCATAGAATCGGTGTCAACAAATATGAAGGAGTGCATACAACGGTCAGGGCAATCAACGATATTTTATTACTATGAATCACATCATAATATTGCAATTGACAAACTCAATGGAGCAGAGCTTATATAGATATAGATACATATATATATTATATATATATATATTATATATTATATAATATAATATATTTATATATATATAATAATATAGATATTATATTACCGACACACTTGATGAATTAGCCAGATCGATAGAATATATAAATGTTATTGCATAAGATTTGAGATCCGTTTAAAGTCATTTTTAATGTATTTTCGCATGTTTTGTTTATTAAACAAAATGCGAAGGGAAGCGCCGATGTGATGAAACCTAGACCCGAAGGGGTTTCTGAACACAATTGTATAATATTTCAGATCCATCCAAAGCCATTTTCACAGGATTTTTTAGTATTTTAGTGTATTTTTCAATACAGAAGGGAAACCATTGAACGGGAAATTGTTACTTGCGACAGTGATTTAGGGCAAAGCGGATAGAAGTATAGGGTTGGCTTGAGGACTTTTAGAGTCTGATAAACATTGTTCTTGGTGTATTTTCACAGTTTTGAAAGTATTTCTTTGTGTAAATAGAGATTAGTTGTTTTAGGGATTCCAAACACCCAAGGCACTCTTACGTTGCAGAACAAGTGGCCACCTCCCCTAGAAACTTTAGTAATGATTATTTAACGCCCAAAAAGGGGGATTCAAGGAGATGCTGGAACCTAGAAATCCAAAGAAGAGGAACTGTTAGTGCATATCGGCTTTAAAGCCACAGACATATAACAAACAAAGTGGACAGTGCTCGAACATAGTAAAGACACAGACAAAGGCTGATAAAGAGAGTGTATGTACTCAAACAGGCTTGAGGGGTTCAAGCAAAACTCTTGTTTTTGTATCTGTCATATATTGAGACTCAAAATTGAGCTCATATTGTTGTAAAACTTTTTATCTGAAGACATAATAGAGAGGCCACCAATGAAGGTTGGACGAGGAGTTGTAGTTGAGGATTTTTGGGTGAACTCCATATTAAAGTTGCTATGTTTATGTGTGTTTCCTATTATGCTTATTTACTGCTTCATTGCCTGTGTATTTCACAATCTTATTGATCCATTGAATAAAATAACATAGGCATATCCATGAACATGAGTTTGTAATACCTTAAAAATTTTCCTAGATCTCATTATCAGATCAAGTGGTATCAGAGCCTTAGATTTGCTAAGTTTAGACAAGCTTGTGCTGGATTGTTGAATGCTAACTAGGTCAAAGCTTAAATAAGGAGAATGAGAACTAGTTGAGACTAACCCAGGAATAAGAATAGTCTATCCTAGGAGGAAAATGGCCGAGGAAATTCCCTCAGAATCAGACTGTCATTTCATGGATAGTTTCATGACCATGAGAGTCATGGTAGAAGAGATGTATTGAGAATTTAAGAAAGGTCAAGGTGAAGATACTTCAACCTCCAAACAAGACTAAGGAATAGAAGAACCTCTTCTAGATGGTAATTCTAAAGGCAAAGGGGAAGGAAAAGAGGCTCCTCTATCAACACCTCCTTCTAGCCCTTTGATTAAATTAGATTTAAATTTGATTTGCCAATATATGATGGAGAATTAAATGGAAGATAGCTATATAACTATATTAGACAGATTGATGTATATTGTAGAGTGCAGAAAATCGATTCAGAAAGGAGAAAGATTCAGCTAGCCAACCTATGCCTTGGAGGAATTGCCCTAGTTTGGTGGGAAGGCAGGACCCAAGCTGATTTGAAGAAGGATGGTAAAATTATTTCGACCTGGAGTGAATTTGCTTCTGCCATTAAAAAATAATTCTATCCATTAGTCTATATGGAGCAAGCAATGATGAGTTGGAAAACTCTTTGCCAGTTGAAGGGGTAAAGGGTACAAATTTATACCTAGGAATTTAGAAAAAGAGATTTAATTCTAAGCATTTCTCTAGACTCACCTGAAACTTTGCTGAAGTACATAGGTGGTCTACATGGCTATTTTAGGCACACCATTCTCATGTTTAACCAAATTAGCATAGATGAGGTATCTGTTCAGGCTACACATCTAGAGGCTAGAGGCAAGAATGTGAACCAAGATATTGGGGAATCATCAAACCCACTGCAAGCAAGAACAAGGAAAAGAAGAAGCATAAATGGAAAGATAGGAAGGAAAATGTTGTACAAAAAGCCAAACCTTCATGCATTCATTGCAAGAAGAATGGACATGATGATGAACATTGTTGGTCTTTGCATCCAGACCTGAAATCTAAGACGTTCAATGGAAATAAGAGGAAGGTTGCTACTACTATTCAAAAGGATTTGGAGTCAAACTCAGGTGATGAAACAACAATCACAACTATAGGTGTAAAAGGCTATCCACATTAGAGAATGTAAAGATCAAGAAGCAAGTATAGGAGCTTCTCGAAAAAGGGTTCATAAGCCCAAGCACATCACCATGCATATCTCCAATCGTGTTGGTGAGAATGAAAAATGGTTTGTGGAGGATGTGCATTGATTATAGAGCATTGAATAAAATAATGATCAATAATTGTTATCCCCTTCCTTGCATTAATGATCTATTGGATCAGTTGAAAGAAGCTATTTACTTTTCCAAGTTAGACATGCGTAGTGGCTACCATCACGTTTGAGTTGCAGGGCAAGATGCATGGAAGGCTACTTTCAAAATGAAGCAAAGGTTGTATGAATGGCTAGTTATGACTTTTGGCTTAACTAATGCTCCTGCCACTTTCATGAGAGTTATTAATGATGTACTCTGACCTTTTATTGATGATTTTGTAATTGTATATTTTGGATGAAATTCTTGTTTCCAGTAAAACATGGGAAGAAGATTTGAAGCATGTAAAGTAGGCTCTAGATGTTTTGAAAAAATAAAATCTCTATGTTAAGCTATCAAAATGCAAATTTGGAAAAACAACCTTGAATTATTTAGGTCATATTGTAGGGGGTGCTGAATTGAAAATGGATCCCTCTAATTGTGAAATGGACTAAACCCAAATCTTCTATATAAGTTAGGAGCTTCCTAGGGGTAGCACAACATTACCTATTGGGAAAAGAAATAGTTATACATACTGACCATCAACCACTGCAATATTTACACTCACAAATTAAATTGTAGTAATCAAGACACTATAGGTGGATGGGTTTTCTACAACAGTTTCATCTAGTCATCAAATATAAGAAATTCACACACAATAAGGTTGTAGATATGTTGTCTAAACCAATCATAAATGCATCTGCTATACTTGAGCATAATTCAATACTGCATGAAAGCTACACTGAAAAATATGCTCAAGATGTAGATTTTAAAGATGTATATGAAACTTTAAGTCATGGCGAACAAAAAGAAGAATTGGATTATCATGTTAAGGAAAAAATATTGTATCATTTGGGAGAGCTATGCATTCCACAATCTGAAAGAGTTAACATAATTTGGGAAGCACATACTTCTCTAATATCACATCATTTTGGTGTAAGTAAAGCAATTGCACAGCTGCAAAGATTCTACTATTGGCCGAGAATGCATGAAACAATTTCTAGATATATTAGAGAGTGTACCATGTCTGCCAAAAGCAAGCCCAACAATATAAATCTAGGCTTCTACACACCACTTCTAGTTCCTTCTCATCCTTGGGAAAGTGTTTCCATGGAATTTGTTGGGGGAATACCAAGATCTAGAAAAATTCATGACTATTTATATGTTACTGTGGACAAGCTTAGCAAAATGTGTATTTTATTTTAATACCTTGCAACAAGCAGATTATAGTTGAACAAACAACAAAGTTTTTCTTTGGCATGTTTGGGTGCATTTTGGGTTACCCAATTCCATAGTATCTGATCGAGGTTCCCGATTTGTTGGGAAGTTTTGGTCAAGTCTGTGGGAGTAGATGGACATTAGACTGAAGAAGAGCACAACCTTTCATCCCCAAACATATGGCCAAATAGAGGTAGTCAATAGGACAGTGATCTAGTTGCTCAAGGGCTATTGCAACAAACATCCCAAGCTTTGGGATGGAAAATTGTGTTATGTGCAAAATGATTACAACCGTGCTAAGCATTCTTCTACGTAGAGATCTCCTTTTGAGACTTTTTTTGGTTTTATACCAAGGTCTCCCTTGGATTTTGTCTTTGAAAAACACATAGTAGTTGTTGGACACAGTGATGTGGACAAAGCAACCAAGTTCATTGAACATATCCAAGAAATTCACCAGGCAGTGTAGGAACAAATGAAATGGAGCCAAACCAAGTAAAAGGCAAGGCATGCTAAGCATTTGATGGAGCATAGCTTCCATGTTGGTGATCACGTCTAGCTGTATATCAGTAAGGACATAATGCAAGGTGATGGAGAGAAGTTGAAGCCAATAAAGTATGGGCCTTTCAAGATACTTGACAAAATTTGTGAGAATGCTTTTTGCCTTGATTTTCAGTGTACATGCACATCTATTCAGTGGTAAATGGAGAAAATTTAAGATTGTTTGAACCTTCATTGATTGACGATCTATTGCCTGAATATCTCAATAAGTTGTAGGAAGATTTAGTTCTGTATAGGAAGGTGAGAACCACATATGTAGAGGGGATATTGAGTACCTCAGAATTGGACTCAAGGGTTCAGAACCCGACAATGCAAAATGGATAGAGATTGGGCAAGTGAGGAAGTTGTATCCTCACTTGATTGATGCTTAGAAAACAACTTTTTGTGGTCGAAAAGATTTTTTAGTGGGAAGGCGTGATCCAAAATGGATCCAACAACTCTCTAAGTCTTAAAATCACTTAAAATATCAAAACTATCGCATAAGGGGAACCTTCAAACTGGTGGAAAAACACTATTGGGAGGTGAAAAAAACAATAAAATAGTGAAAACAGAGCTATTGATGGCCTGAACAGTGAATGCACAGTAGTCGTCAGATCTGGCTGACCATCGGTCCAAATCTGATAGGCAAATCACATTCGGCAAAGCCTATTGGAGGTTATCGGTAGAGTCCCTGTGTAACTTGTGATGGCGATCAGCGGAGTCAATGAGGACTATTGATCAACTGTGCAGATTGACGGCCCACATTGCATCGTAGAATTGCAGTTGGCAAATACGAAGGAGTGCGTACAATGGCCTAGGGCATGAGTGATATGTGATTGCAATTAATCACATCATGATATCGCAATCGACAAACTCAATGGAGCGGGGCTTATACATGCATACATACATACATACATACATACATACATACATACATGCATAAATACATACATACACACACACACACATATATATAATATATATATATTATACATATATATATTATATATATATATATATATATATATGCGATTACCTCGACCCGATAGATATATATAAATGTTATTGCATAAGATTTGAGATCTGTTTAATGTAATTTTTAATGTATTTTCGAATGTTTCATTTATTAAATGAAATGTGAAGTATCGATGTGATGAAACCTAGACTCGAAGGGGTTTGTGAACACAATTGTATAATATTTCAGATCTCCCCAAAGCCATTTTCACATGATTTTTCAGTATTTTAGTGTGTTTTTAAATACATAAGGCAAACCACTGAACAAGACATTGTGACTTGCGACAACAATTGAGGGCGGACCCACTAGAACTATAGAGTGGATTTGAGGACTTTTAAAGTCTGATAAACAATGTTTTTGTAGGATATTCACAATTTTGAAAGTATTTCTCTGTGTAAATAGAGAGCAGCTATTTCAAGGATTCCAAAGGCCCGAGGCACTCTTACGCTGGAGAACAGGTGGCCACCTCCCCCAAAAAAGTTAGCAATGATTATTTAACGTCGAGAAGGAGGATTTGAGCGGATAGAGGTTGGAATCCAGAAAGCCTGAAAAGAGGAATAGTTAATGTAAATTGGCTTTAAAGCCACAGACAGAGAAAAAACACAGCAGGCAGTGCTGAGACAGAGCAAAGACAAAGAGAAAGAGTGATATAAGGAGTCTATGTACTTAGAAAGGCTTGAGGGGTTCAAGAAAAACTCTTTTTGTTGTATCTATTGTGTATTGAGACTCAAATTGAGCTCATACTGTTGTAAAAATCCACATCTGAGGACATAATAGAGAGGCCACTACTGAAGGTTGGACCAAGAGATGTAGCCCAAGAGTTTTGGGTGAACTCCATATTAAACTTGTTGTCTTTATGTGTGTTGTCCATTATGCTTATTTACTACTTCATTGCCTGTGTATTTCACAATCTTATCGATCCATTACATAAAATAACAGAGGCATATCCATTCATACGAGTCTGTAATACCTTAAACATTGTCTTAGATCTCATTATGAGATCATCACTGCAATGAGATATTCAACATTTAAATTCTCAGCAAAGGCACAAAAATAAGCAACATGTTTCTCTATTGTTATTTCATATTTTTTTGTAAACCTCGGTAATAATATAAGATAATCTTGACACATAACATTCATTGGTTGAGGAAGATTTAATGGTGGATATCTGTTTAAAAGATAATATGGAATAGGCATGTTAGAATTTCGGAGGGGCATATAAGAGCTTTCTTCCTGGGATACAAATGATTAATATGTGATGACAAAAATAGTAATTGACTGACTCACAGTAGAAACAATTTGATTTGAAACTGAAAAATCATATGTTTTGATCTTTTTGACCTCTAGAAAAGGAAAGAACACCCACTCAAATGATTATGCTTCCAATGTGGGTTCTGGAAAAATATTCTAAGGAGAAGATAAGATTTCTTCAGAAAAATCAAGGTTCTTTACACTTTCTTATGAATGAAGAGTGTTCAATAATTGAGTAACATAGCTGATACTAGGAGCTGATAAAGCAGGCTTTGGAGTTACTCGAGAATTCTCTTTCCAAAGTCTTTGAGAAATTAATTTCTCGAGATTAGAAAAGGTAGTAGATTTCTATTTTGAGGTGTCAAACCTCATGTGAGGATTTTTCAAAACAACAATTATTTTCTTAGTGAGAGACTTAGCCTAGACATGTTATTTTATCACAAGAAAAATAAATGACTACAAACAAAAACCTAGCGAAAAATAAAAATAAAAATTGTACCTTCGAAGACAATGATGCAGGCCACAACCTGCAAAACCTTGAATCTTTAAACTCTGTCTATGCATATAACCATGCATTGCGACCACTACCATACTAAGATTCCAATCTGACCAATTCATACATTTCCCAATAGAAGAAGTTATATTTCTATTTATGGTTATGAAGCCATTTCACAATCTCTGTATACGAAAGTTTACTCCTTCATGGCAAATTCATAACTTTAAATATTCAATCAAACCCAATGAGATAAATCATTCACTATTTAATGACAAAGTCCAATTTTGTTTTCCCCAATCCCAAATTAAATTCACACAGTACAACTTCTAATTTCATAATTTAACAACCAATACATATAACCCCAATCAACATATATGTAATCTGAAACAATGACTTACAACCTTTTGTTGGCCAGATCTTCAATGTTCATGGCCCTTACAATTTGACAGAGGACTTACAACCTTGGCTGCCCAATCTATTCTCTACCACACTCTCTCACACTCTCTCTGATTTCAATGCCTTTGAGGCTACATAATTTATAAAACTTAGCATGATCTAGAATCACTCAACTAAAAGCACTAAGATTCTACATGCAATGCATACATATGGCAAAAAGCATCTCCTCAGCTTTATTCCATCTTTTTCCCTGTTCTAAAATAGAAAAGCTTTCCTTATCAATTAATGGTCCACATCCATTCCTTTTATGCCTAAAAGCTCTCCTAATTTATTTATTTATTTTGAGAATATCTAATTAATCACACTTAAAAGCCTACAGATTAAACTGACTTGTAATTTAGGAAACTAATTCCACAAATGCATGAACTCCTATGTCTATTATTTGCAATAATTTCCCTTTGGGCTGAATTCTCCCACATCAGACTCCCAAGGTATAAAAAATTCATGATATCCTGATCATGTGTTCAGATCTATGTTTGCCTGGATCCCATATCTTGTGTTGCAACTGTCCATTTGTCACTGCTTCTGTCTGTTGTTCTTCTCCAGGTCTCCACACTTTATGTTCCCTTGCTCCACTAGTTGCACTCTCACAATATTTTGTTGTCTACATTTTGTTGCTTCTGCTGCTTCTCCTCTTTTGCTTCATTGGTGCTGGTCTCTTCCAAGATTCCTTCATCATCCTCCGCATCATCATTTTAATTTCTTTGTCTAGCATATTTTCTCCAGCTTCTTCAGTAAGACCTGTACTCACAAAACAATTGTTAGAATAAAAAATATAAGGCTTCAGTGCCTCTTCTGCTGCTATAACTGTTGTCTCAGCTGTCACTATGGATGTTGTTGCCACTGTCGCCATAGATGTTGCTACCTCCCAAACTTCCTGTCCCTCTGCAACAGGCTTTGGCTCATCATCTAGAATTTCATCTGCAACCTTTTCCTCCGGTTTAGATGTCTCCAGCAAATATTTCAGCAGATAAGTCCTCTGTCTCTCCAACTCTCTTCTCTGGAGATCTAGTTTTCTATACAATTCAACAACTTCATTAGGAGTATATTTTGGAAACTTGACATAACCTTTTATACCTTCAACAAATCTTGAGCAATCATCAGCTATTCCAACATTCTGATTAGGCTCCTTCGTCTTCATTTTCTCATTATTGATCTGAACAGCCTTCATATTCAACTTTTCTTGGACAAATTCGAAAGCGTGTTCATATCCTTGTTCTGTACCTACAAGCATGCACAATTTATTAGTCTTTAAATCACAAGACTTTTTAGTCTTGACTGCTTCCTTCAATAGTTCCCTTTGATCAGATCCGCATGTGGAATCTTCAAATTTCATCTCTGGCACAAGAACTCTAAGCCCCTTTTCCAACAAGGAAATCAGAATTTGTCTCAACCTCCTCTGCAATTATCACCAAATCACTCTCTTTCCCTTCAGTGGAAAAATCCATTTTCCTTTCTGCTTTTCCTGCTCTTGTAGCCATTCTTCTAGTACCTGCAACTGTGCCTTTATCTCTGCAATCTTTCTTTCTCGAACTCCTGCAGTCATCTCATCTCCGTGGCATTTCTCTGGACCTCTTCCTCCTCTAGAAAAACTCCCTCTGCCTCTGGCAGACTGCTTCCTCATGAGTTTCTCACTCACCATGAGTTGTACTAGCCTTTGCAACAGCAATCTCTCTTGCTTCAACTTACCTCACCAAGCTCTCATCACTCAGTCTTTTGGTAAGTACTGGTTCACTACCTCTGGAACCTCTTGAGCACTCTCTCTACTCTCTTCAAGCTATCTCTTCAACTCACCTTTTTCTTCAGGACACTGCACTTGTCCTCCTTATCCAGCCTTCAGCTGAATGCCAGGTTCACTACCACCTTATCTACAACCATAAACTTCAATCAAAATTTTCAAATGAAAAAATTATCTCACCTTTAAGATATTGCATGATCTTGTCTTCTTTCCACTTCTACAATCTTGTTCACTTGTGTATGCTGCATATCAGATTAAAACATTATTCATCACACTTCAGTTCTAAAAAAAAAAAAACATCTTCAGGTGAGAATTCTAGCTCTAATACCACCTGATGCAGGCCGCAACCCGCAAAACCCAGAACCTTTAAACTCTGTCTATGCATATAACCATGCATTGCAATCACTGCCATACTAAGATTCCAATATGACCAATTCATTAATTTCCCAATAGCAGAAGTTATCTTTCTATTTATGGTTATGAAACCATTTCACAATCTCTGTATATGAAAGTTTACTCCTTCATGGAAAATTCATAACTTTAAATATTCAATCAAACCCAATGAGATAAATCATTGATTATTTAATGACAAAGTCCAATTTTATTTTCCCCGATCCCAAATTAAATTCACACAGTTCAACTTCTAATTTCAGATCAAAAAATCAATACATATAACCTATATGTAATCTGAAACAATCACTTGCAACCTTTTATTGGATAGATCTTCAATGTTCATGGCCCTTACAATTTGCCAGAGGACTTACAACCTTGGCTGCCCAATCTATTCTCTACCACACTCTCTCACACTCTCTCTAATTTCAATGCCTTTGAGGCTACATAATTTATAAAACTTAGCATGATCTAGAATCACTCAACTAAAAGCTCTAAGATTCTACATGCAATGCATACATATGGCAAAAAGCATATCCTCAGCTTTATTCCATCTTTTTCCCTGTTCTAAAATAGAAAAGATTTCCTTATCAATTAATGGTCCACATCCATTCCTTTTATGCCTAAAAGCTCTCCTAATTTATTTATTTATTTTGAGAATATCTAATTAATCACACTTAAAATCCTAAAGATTAAACTCACTTGTAATTTAGGAAACTAATTCCACAAATGCATGAACCCCTATGTCTATTATTTACAATAATTTCCCTTTGGGCTGAATGCTCCCGCATCAGACAAGCTCTCGCTGAGGAGAGGTCAGTGCCCAAGACATTTATTAAGAACAGTGAGGAAATAAGTTTGGTGTCCTATTACGTAAAAAAAAAGAAATTATAATTATTTAGATAGTGTTTTTGAATCTTCTATGGGAAAAAAATCTTTCAAAGTGGCATTCTGATACTAAATACAATTTTAATGGTAATATAGTGAGAAAAGATAATGGAACACTTTTAACAGCAGGCTTCCTAGTGCCGAATCTTTTTTCATTACCTTTATAAGAAATATGTAGTTAATATCGAATGAAATATAGAAAAGAGGAGCGCATAATTAATGTTCTTTTAACTTTAACTCACAAGAATGAAAGTTTGAAGAACTTTAAAGTTAAATAAAACAAGTTAATCCCTCTCTTCTAAAGAAGAAAAACATAAGATGAAAGATAACAAGAAATGCATATCATACTCAAAAGGTGTCTCGAATCACTTTTAAATATTTATTGAAACCCACATGAAGATTGGGAATACAAGTAGTTTCAGCTTCTGAGGTCCAAAAATCAAAACCTTGATTTTTCCATTTGAATTTATTTTTATACAAAATTTCGAAAAGGGACGGTTATGAAACTATCAACTACCAAAATCGCTAACCTCCTAAATTTATTTGAAATTTCCTTTTCTCTCGAACATTATATTCTTAACAGTAGAAAACATAAATATATCAATTCATAAATATTGAAAAAATTCTATAGCACGACAGGTGTCGTAGGTTCAGTGAGTAAGCTGGGACTTTGGTGCAATTATAGGTTCGTCTTCTACACTTTCTACTGTTGGTGACATTCACTCTCTGCATTTTTTCCAAATAGTTGTGTTTGAACTTGGACTCTTTACAAAAATAGTATGTTCCATTATGAATTTTTTAATATTGTTTGTTGGCTTGTCAACAAAAAGGGTTCTCATTAACCACAATAGCTAGAAATATCTATGTAAATAGTTCACAATTGTTTCTCCCTTAATCATTGTTGTTCTCTCATGACTAGAATTGATTTTTCTTTTGGCCTCTAGGAGTAAAGTCTCATAGGTCTCCTAGGGTAATAAATTTCCTTGTTGGTCCCAACATCAAGGCAAACCTTCTCTAGTTCTCTTATCAAAATCAATATTGAATTTCATCACAACTTCTTTAACCTTTGTCAATTTTTTCTCCTTTGTCTTCCTATATAGGTTTTTCAAAATCATTTTTTTTATTTCCAAGACATACTCAGTTATGTCTTTGGCTCATAATTCCCTTAACTACTGTGAAGATATTGAGTTAATGAAATCAATCATTTTCTTATCAAGTTGAGCTCTATGTTGTAACTTTTTCTTGTTCACAGTAATTAAATTTTCCAATTCTTTGGCAATAATTCTCTCCTTTGCAACTACATATAAAAAATCCCAAATATCATTCACAATATGAATTATCTCATTCCACATAAATTCTCTTCCTTGAATAACGAACATATTTCCCTTGAATTTTTACTTTAGTTCTTTGATCTCCTGTGAAGTAGTATAAAAGTCATTTATATACTTAAGAGCGTTTATTGGGAAATAACAAAATCCCCTTCATTGGATTTTATAAATTTCAGAGCTTTACCATAATCTATTTAAACTTTCCTCATTTCATTTTTAGATATTTATAGCTTAGTCATTACTCTGATTAATTTGTCAGCTTGGTCTTCAGAATCTAGATGTACTAGAACAGTACAAACATGAGAGTCACTTTTCTGTTGTAAAAAAACATTCATCTTCTTTAGCTTGGAAATTTCATGATTTCTTTCTAAAAGTTCATTTGTCAAAGTTTCTTTTTCTTTTTTCAACAGGGCTACTTCTGAAGCAATAGGATGTTCCATAGAAGGTAACTTCAATTTCTTTCTAAGCACCTAAATCTCTATTTCAAATCCTTGCAACAAGGTTTGAATATCTTCTTGATTCACACCAACTTTAATAATCAATTTCTTCAACTGCTCATTTTGAGTGGTCAAAGCTCCAGATTTTTTTATTCTAGTTTCAACTAATTGACCACTTTCCCTAACAAAGCTTTAGCTTTCCTAGCAACCAAGGAATTTTTTTTTTCAAATCACTATATATCAATTCTCCGGTCTTCGTTTTTAAATTTATTTTTCCATGACATGGGATCTCTTTAGCATTTACAGTCTTGAAACCTAATGGGGAAGATACAGTCAAAGCATAGGGGCAAGAGAAATATAGTTTTTGCTAATTTCTCTCAAAGTACATGGCATAAAGAAATCTAGTTTGGTAATATGAAATGGACTGAGCTTCTAATTGGGACTCCATGCTTTTGTTTTAAATTTTCTCTTCCTTTCTTCAATTTGAGCATATAACTATTTTATAACTGGAAAAGAGTTGTGATAAGCCTCTCTGGAACATAAGAGGAAGGTCTGTAAATACTTTCCGACAACTGCAATTGGAAACCTACTATCGGTGAAGAACTGCTCCCTTCATACAACTTATTCCTCTTAGCACCTTTATTTGTTTCTTATTCTAAATCAATAACATCTTCACTTCTTCTTTTCAAATTATGTTCACTTGGATGGGGAGTGTCAAGCTCTACCCCTCGCGACATACTGGTTTGTCCTCCATTTGCTAGCTTCTCGACGTTTGGTCGAGGCTCATGTACATTGAGAGCATACGCATTCTCCACTCTTCTATTTGGAATAATCTGGTGAGGTTCATATGCCCATTTCTCACCCAGCTGCAAATTCACATCTTCAATAATTTTATGTACTTATACGATGGCCTCCCTATTACTTACATTAAAAGCTCCAACTATCCTTGGAAATTTAAATAAATTCCACTTTTTTGGTGGAACAAAATGTACCTGATCCACATTCAAAATATGCCTCATAAATAGTAATGAAAATTATTAATCTCATAGGCACAAATGTATGGAGTCTATAAGGGGCCCGCTTCCTCTCCATATAATCTGATTTTTACATAATATTCAAATAAAAACCAATCATCTACTTTGACATCTTTACTGGGATGAATAAAAAAATAGTGCTTTGGTAGTATGCAAGGTGAAGGAGAGTTGTTTAATATTGAATAGGAAAATGAAAAAAAAGTAGTGGTGAAATACATAAAACCCTCATTATTTTCACTACTTCTTACAACATCTATCAAAAACACCAATGACTACTTGTTCTTATGAGGATCTATGATACTCAATCCCATGTGCATAAATATTTCAATATGAGTATATAAAAAGAGATAAGTAACCAAAGAGGGAAATCTGAAACATCCAATGAGGGAAATAACTGTTAATTGAGAATTCACCAACTTTTCCCAAAATGCAGGTATGTAAAATTTTTTTCCATGATTCATTAAAAAAATGAACATTCCTAAGATAGCTCTATTAATAACATTTGTGTCTTCTCTTCCCAAAATCTTGGCCATAATTTGAAGAATAGATCTGTCCTCATCAAAAAAAGTATCCATGTGGAAATTAGTAGGTTCCAAAGGAAAATGCTTCCCAAAGGGCATTAAAAAGAAATTTAATTGAACATAATTTGACCCAAATAGATTTTGAAAGGCAGACAATTGGATTTCCTCTCAGAAATAAGTATGAGAATTTGAAGAAGGAAAGCTAAATGATTTCTAAATCAAAAGGGAAGACACTTTGAAGATATTTCCCCCAATTTGTTCATAAAATAAAAAATTTATGAATACATGGAAAAGACTAGGCAATAGATGAATTTTGGGTAAACATACGTTTTAGGAATCATTGCAGTTACAACACAAGACCTAATAGTAGCAACATATAAAAGTAACTCTCCTTGGTTGAATAGGACATGCTGGTGAAATTCTTTGAAATCAATGGAGCAAATTGGGTCAAATACATCCCTTTCAGTGTCCATTAATGGAATATGAGAAGAAGAACCTACTAGAATGACTTTCTTGGACATATTTATAGCTAGGATGCAAGAGATTTCATGCAAATACCTGATTAATAATGATTGATGTCGATGAGAGTTGTGATTTGGACAATCTCAATCCCTACAGCGGGAGTAAGGAACAATGATAAATGGAATGGGATGGAGTAATGATATTTATGGGAAAAATAGGAAAAAGTGGAGGCAAAATGGAAAGAAATGCATACGTGGGGTGTTTGAATTGATGACATCCTGACAAGATGGATGAGGTGATAGGCGACATGGTTTATGCAGTGGTAAAGGGGTAACGTTGATAATACAATGATGAAGTAGTGACAAAACAACTAGATAATAACCATGCTCACTTTCCGATGTATTATGGGGGAACACTCGTATATGGAGGAAATCTCATGGAGTCCCCCTGTAATGCATATGAAGCACTAATCTATCCCCAATAGAGATCTCCGGAAATATTTACAAAGGCACCCGGTTGGCTAACCATTGGGCATGTTGATCCAGGTGGATATTGGTGGCCACTCGATAATTCCCCTTGGACCCCCACCACTATTTCATTCATTTTTTCAGAAAATTCCTTAATTGTAGCACACTTTACTATTTTTAGTAGTTTTTTCAGGTCCTAAACTTCCGGAACTGTTTTTGAAATCTACTGCTAGAAACTTCCGATAATTCATTTTTTCCATAATATTTCTCAGATATATCTTTCCAATGGGGTATCATGCACAACAAGTGGAGATAATATGGCCATGTTATGACCTCAGGAATTTGGTTGCCCAACTAACCCCAATGGGGCCCATAAAATCTTGGTGTTACATCTCCTCAGGTTAGGGTTTTCTCTTATTTCTCAATAATAAAAAGGCCCTTGAGCTTGATTGTAACATAATTCAGATGCATGTAGCCACCAAACCTATTCATAGAGATAATCTACCATTGCTAACCTAGTCTCATTTCCATATTGTTTGGAAGCATATTTCATTATTTGATATTAGTCAGAGGAAGTGTTATTTCTATTGCATATATGTATTTATGGTTATATCTATAATTTTTTGTGTTCCTATTTAAATTTAGATCAGCGGTATCAAAGTGGTCTTCTCTTTCTCTATTTTTCTTTGCATTTCCCTAACGAGGTTAGGATATAAATAGTTAGGCCACAAACTAGTTGAAACTTTGCAAGGCCAGCCTTGTAAATCCCGAAGGTCTCCAGGGAGGAAGAAAAGAAAGATGAGGGAGTAGGAGATGCTATCAAACTATTGCTCGAGGTGGACCTCAAGAAACAAAGGAATTCGATGATGGATAACCTTTCCTAGATCCTTCAACGATTGCCCATGAGTAGCGCATGCACATCGAACAATCACTCTGGAGGCTCCACACCTTTTAAGGTACAATTCAACTTTGAAACTCCCATATTTGAGGGCCAAATAGATGTAGGCACCATAAATAAATGGTTGAATCTGTTAGAAGGATATTTTTTTGTTCATGATTTTTCCAGTCGAGAAAATATTATGTTTTCTCTTCTCAAAGCCACCCCCCACATCAAGGACTGATGGGAAACCTATTGTGAGCAGAAGGATGAAAGTACGATGTCAATATTTTCAACGAATCCCACTTGGAATTCATTCTGCGATGCCATCAAGGAGAAGTACTACACTGTCGGGTGCTATGACGTCAAATACATAAAGTGGACCACACTACGACAGGGAAGGGACCCAGATGTGCCATACTTGGCCAATGTTTTTCATACCTTGTGCACAAAGTAGGGCATCAAGGATTATGAGAAAATTTGGTACTCAAGTACCGAGGCTTCCTAGACATATACATCCAGGATGAGATGGAGTTCCTAGAGATCTCCTCAATTGACATGACATACCAATATGCCATCAAGATTGAGCAGAAGTTTAAAACGAAGCATCGAGAAATTGGATATGTGAATCCAAAGCAAGGGAAAGGTGCTCCCAAACCGCAGAAAAAAGGACAAATCTAAGGCAAGATGGCTGAGGACAACCAGCCAAGGCCATAAGAAAAAGTGATACACACACAACACAAGTGAGTGTCAGGCCAACCAATCACTAGTGGCTAAGATAAAGGCTTTAGAATCAGATGCATGTTCCCACTCTGAGTCAGAACTTGACAAGGGGAATGAAAAGGGGAAGTAGAATATTAATGTGGAGCTTAATGCCACCACTACCACTACAAAGATCCAAAAGTAGGAACCCAAAGATCTAGAGGAGGAGGAGCGTCTCTTCTACTCCTAGATGTGGGTGAAGGGTTCCCCGCTATAGTTCATTGTCAATAGTAGGATCCAAAAGAACATCATTGTATCAGAGGTCATGAAGTGGTTGGGATTACCAGGCACAGCACACCCACATCCATACACCATCGGGTGGCGTCACCAAGGATGAATCTGTGCGTGAGCCAACAACGTTGCCATCCATACAACATCAAGCCCTTCACAAATGAGGTATTATGTGATGTTTCCCCCCTTGATGTTTTTGATCTATTATTAGGCCAACCATACTTGTGGAAGCATCATGTAGTGTATGAGTCAAGGCCTCACGATATGATTGTTACATTAGGAAATAAGTTATATAGGATTCCGGAGGTAGCCCTACTTAATGCCATCTTTGTGGTTACTGCAAAACAATGTAGTAAGCTAATTTCAAAAAATCTGAATTTTTTTTCCTTGTCATACAACCTCAAGGAAAGAAGAAGACAGTGGCCATGACCTCCAGACAATGGCCCCCCACATGAAAAAAACATATGGAAAAGGTCATGGAGGAGTATGAGGACATCTTCACCTCCCCCTTAGGGGCGCCTGTACACTGTCAAGTGAAGCAATCCATCGATCTGACCCAAGGTGTGTCATTACCCAATGGACCAATCGATCGACACTATGTTCTTCAGAATAATGAAATCAAGAGGCAAATTTAGGAGTAATTATAGAAAGGTCACATTCAGCAGAGTTCATCACCATGTGGGAGCCTAATTGTGTTGGTACAGAAGAAGGATGGGACTTGGAGACTCTGTATTAACTATCGAGTAATGAACAAGATCTATGTCTGGAATAGGTACCTCATCCCATGGATTGACGACCTTCCAAACCAACTCAAGGAAGCAAGTTATTTCGGCAATATCGAATTGAAGTCCAGATATCACTACATACCAATTAGACCCTCTGATGTGTGGAAGACTACATTCAGAGCCAAGGAGGGTCTTTTTGAATGGCTAGTTATGCCTTTCGTACTAATGCATGCTCCTAAATCCTTCATGAGGCTCATGGATGACATCTTACGACCATTCACCAACTCATTTGTAGCGGTATACTTGGATGACATCCCGATATTTATCTAGAGTTAAGAAGAGCACCTCCACCACATCTGAGAGGTTCTCCAAATACCGCAGCAACACAAGCTATGTGCCAATTTGGAGAAATATAGTTTTGGCATGACCTAGGTTTAGTAGATGGGATACATTATTGATGAACAGGGTGTGCAGGTGGATCCAACGAAGATCTAAGTCATTCGGGATTGGCCAGCCCCAACCACTCTGACAGAGCTCCACAACTTTCTAGCTCTCGCCAATTTCTACCGCAAGTTCGTGTTCGGTTCTCTCATATCACTTGGTCCTCGAGTCAAGTCACAAAAGGAGGAGAAAAAAAAAATATTTTGTTCTAAATATCAACAAATGGAATTCATAGAGTTGAAACATCGCCTTTTCTCTTCACAAGTGCTCACATTACGATACTTACAACAACCATTCGAGATTGAGAGAGATTCCTCTAACTATTATATTGGGGTAGTCCTTACCGAACATGGGAATCTAGTGGCATATCATAGTGAGACACTTTCAGACATGATCTGGAAGTATGAACTTATGATAAAGAGATGTATTCCAATCTGCAGGCCCACCAAAAATTGAATCATTACATTTTAGGGAAGGAAATGGTCATCCACACAAACCACCAACCATTGCAATTTATATAGACACAAGGGAGGTTGCAGAATGCTTGCCATGAAAAGTAGTCCATATACTTGCAACAATTCCATTTGAATATCAAGTACGAGAAGGGAAACACAAATAATGTTGAAAACTACCTCAACCAACCACAAATCATGGCATTAACTATCGTGCTCAACTATTGTGGGCATGAGACTTTTGATTGGCCACTTCTCTATAAAAGCAACCTAGAATTCAGCCACACATACAATACACTCTTGGAGGGTCAGCAAGTTCCAAGTTTTCACCTCCACGATGCTTTATTATTCCATATTGGACAACTTTGTGTTCCTTCAGTGACTGTAAAAATATGATTTGGGATGCGCACTATAGTCGATCCGCTAGGAATTTCAGGATCAAGAAAATAGTGGTAGTGCTGCAGAAGTATTTCTATTAGCTAAATCTTTGATAGGATGTCATTAAGTAAACTGGATCCTGCACTGCTTGTGCCATCGCCAAACTGACCATTTGGAAGCAAGGTCTCTATACTCCATTGCCTAGACATACTTGACCTTGGGAATCCATATCCATAGATTAAATGCGAGGCTTTCCTTCTACTAAGCATGGAAATGACTATGTTTTTGTGGTCGTCAACTGATTCTCGAAGATCGCCATTATGGTTCCCTACAAGAACAGTATCACAACAAAATCCACTGCTAAAATATTTTTTGAACAAACATGGGTACACTTTGGGATCCCACGGTCTATCATCTCAGATTGGGAAAACAGGTTCCTCAATACATTTTGGTCCAGGCTCACTAAGTCAACAGCTTTCCATCCCTAAACTGATGGCTAGACAAAGGTCGTCAGGAGGATGATTGTATACATTATGTGCATGTATGACTAAAAGCATCCACACACATGGGATGAAAGCCTCTCGTATGTGGAGCATAGCTACAACCCAGCTCTCCATAGCTTGACTAGCCATAACCCTTCTTAGGTGGGCTTGGGATTCAGCCACTATGTCCTATTGATGTGGCCATACTAGTTGCAACGACTCAGGGAGATTCAGATCATGTCCAGTCTGAGGACAACAACGAAAATAGCTTCATTGAGCATATTCAACACATTCACCAACAGGTCCATGACATATTGGACAAAGCAAATGCAAAGTACAATCAGAAGCATAATCAACATCAGGTTCCACACATGTTTTAGTTGTGTGATAAAGTTTGCTTACATTTGCAGAAGAAGCGCCTTGCTAGGCCCCACTACAAGGTTCACTCGATCTGATATGGGTCATACACCATCACCAAGGTTGTGGGAGATAATTCTTTTGAGCTCAACATCCCTTGATTCCTTGATCTTCACTGAGTGTCTAATGTGGATTTCCTTTAGCAATACATTCCACCATTACTAGTCGCATCCGACATTGTACAAAAATGCACACCAAGAGATTTAAATCCAAACTACATGGAACAAGCTATAACTGATCAGATAATGCACACGCAGATGAAGAAAACTCACTAGCAGAATATCCCACTATATCAAGTTGTCAAAGCAGGCCAACTCCCTCACCAGGGCAAGTGGCTCACTAGGGACCAAGTTGAGTAGAATTTTCCTCATCTAATGGAGGAACTCAACACAATGGGGACTATTGCTTCCTAAGGGAGGATGAATGATCCAAGTGGATATTGGTGGCCACCTACCAATTCCACATGGATCCTCGCCAGTGTTTCTTTCAATGTTCAGTTTCCTTAATTGTAACACATTTTACTATTTTTAGCAGTCTTTTGGGTCCTAAACTTTCAGAGCCAGTTTGAGGTCCTAAACAACGGTTTTTTTTTAATCTACCACCAATGACTTTTGATAAGCCATGTTTTTGGTCATAGTGCTAGGAGAGATCTTTCCAATGGGGTATCATGTGTGTCAAATAGAGATAATATGACCAAGTTACCACGTAAGGATGTTGGATGCCCAACTAACCCTAATGGGGCCCATAAAATCTTGGTGTTACATCTTCCCGGGTTAGGGTTTTGGTTGTTTAGGATTTCTATTATTTTTCAATAATAAAAAGGTCCTTGAGCCTCATTGTAACGCATTTTATAGGCATGTAGCCACCACAAATCTTCTTAGAGATAAGCTACCATCACCGACCTAGTCTCATTTCCATATTGTTTGTAAGCATATTTCATTATTTTATATTAATCAAAGGAAGTGTTATTTTTTCTACATCTCTATATTTATGGTTATATCTATCTCTAATTCATTACATTCATGTTTAAATTCAGATCACATGTATTGTTGTCGGGTTTTCTCCATTGGATGGGCCCGTTTGTACTCCTCATCGTGCCCAACAAATCAAATGAAATTTAAGCTTTGTCAACTTTCATGAATGGGTATGCAACGTAATTTGCTTAGTTTTAATTTTTCATTAGAACTTGATCATTCCACTAAATCCACCATTAAAAATTAATTAGAAAACAAACTAAGAACCTTTGCCTCCGAATTTATTTT